>ML777190.1:776247-793720 GCA_009831015.1 Picea engelmannii
CTCCTTAGATTCAAGCTCACTTTTATATCATGTAGAATTTGATGAAGCTCTGATACCATGTAGAAATTGTTGCACTCCAACAAGATCTAGACTCTAATAGAAAAGGAATACAATACCATTTTCTAAGAAGGAAAAATAAGAGAATAATAGAGCAATTGAATTCTCATTAACCTCTTGAATGATAATAATCATCCAAGGATGAATGGATAACCCATTACAATACAACGCAATTGAATGCAATATACAAGAATTAGTCATGCGATTATGATAGGATTAAATACATGCAGGGTGGAGTGAACTAGATCATACATGAAAAGTAGAGTAAAGTAGCTCATACATGCAAAGTGGAGTGAACTAGGTCATGCATGAAAAGTGGAGTGAACTAGTTCATGCATGCAAGGGAAAATGAGCATGCACATGAGGTAAAATGATGTTGTACACCAACAGTTAGGCTCTTCGACCTTTCATCATGTACAAACATGCATTTATAATTCACGGGGATAAAAATTGGGGTATTAGAGTAAGAGAACCACCTGCTCAAAGAAAAAATAACAAAGGACTAAGACAAAGGCAAAGTCCCCATCCCGAGACATCCAACATTGTGTTAGATATGTAAACATCGCTTCTCTCATCAAATATTCCCATGCATAGTGTACCCCTTAGATCACTCTCTCCACGATGGTCATCTAGGTGCCAGTAATCCTCTACATGCCCAAGTATTCATAGATCCTCACCACATGGCCACTGCCACTTGGGTGGCCAAGTCCCAGATTTACCCCCCTCTCACTGCCTCATCCCTTGTGTAGTACTGAACTAATAGGTCATGGATGGTTTTAGTGTAAATGACAAAGTTGAGTCAATAACCCTTACCTAGCTCTCTCAGGATCAAAATCCAATCATCGATGCACATACAATAGGCTTTAGAAGGTTGTGGGATCCATATGCTTAGGTCCACATCAACAAAAGTACAAATGAGGTGGCATGGCACCGCCCCCCCCCAACCCTTATATGGCCCAATTTCAATGTTGCTTAAGTCTACAAGGGAGTTCATAAGCTCCATTTTTAGAACTATTCACATTGTTAGGATCACCATATTGGGTACAAGAGTGGATGGATAAATTACAAAGTAGTATGAGAGCCACATGTTCAACACTGAGCCTATATGGGCCAGAGCCAACACATTGGAATACGAATTTGCATAGGTAAAATTTTCAAACAATGCTTGCAAACTATTTGACGAAAGTTTCCATGAGAAATTGATGAAATTTTCTGTAATTTTGGGGAAATTGAGATTAGGGTTTAAAACCCCCAATTTTAACCTCTAGTTGAGCGATTATTGGATGAATTTGTGAATTGCAAAGCATCCATGGTGAAATTGGGAAAAATCCCTAATTTTTGAGTAAAATATCATTGAGAATCAATGTAGGGATGTGTGTTGCAAGTGCAGAGGTCAAATCGACATGAACCAGGCCAAAATTGGCCATGTGAAGCTTAATTAAAGAGCTTCCATGGTGGCCAGGGAAGAAATTTTGAGATTAAGCATTCATGGAAATTTTCGTACATGGTGGTGGTGATGTGGAGTGCCATCGTGGTAGGGCCACAATGGAAAGTCCATGGTGGTGGGGCGACAGGCCCGAGGGGTGACCTAGGGGCCATGTTGGATGAGGTGGTACAATCCAATACCAGAAGTGGTATCAAAACTTTTTAAAAGTACGATTTCAAAAGACTTCAAAATGGATCGAGTTGAACGAGAGCCCAACATGTAAGCTAAAGGTGGTTTGGTGGTATCAGGACCTTTGGTGTCATTAACTCACCTCCACCTAAAATTCCCAATATCAACCTCAATGATTGATCTATCTTGAATCTTCACCGTCTGATCTGAGGAACGAGCATGTCACGTGCCCAGAGGAAAGGGATATGGGATGTGACCCACCCATCACTGCAACCAAGAGATGGGTGCCAAGTGGAAATCTAGAAGAGGAGGTGGGACTCTAGTCCCATCTATGATTAGACTTGTTTCCAGGTGGGTAGTTAAGTACAGGTGGGCCCGTAAGAAATATAAAACAAAATAAAGAAAGGAAAGGAAAAAGAAGAAAGAGGAAATAGAGAAGGGAGAGAGAAGGGGATGACCCAAAATACGACAGGGTGGGGTCAGGGTGGCCAAGTGGATGACATGGCTACCTCACCCACTGATAGGTGCACACTCGTTCCATGTCAGAAAGAACATGTCATCCATGTCAACAAGGATGTCATGTCAACAAAGATAAGGTGAATTAAAAAAGATGTTTTGGAGCCAAAATCTTGTTTTGGACATAACATGAGAATATTCGCTGAGATGCAGATGAAATTTTGAAGTTAATTATGCAGTGTTGAGGGGCATAAAAGTGATAGTGAGGCCCACTGGTTGATTCAAATCTAGATTTCTAGGAAATGTAAATTAGTAGTTTCTAAATATCAGAGTGGTTCTTAGTAACCAAGACCTGGATTAAGATGAAATTTTTATAGAGAAACTAGAAAGTAGGAAAAAATTACCTAGTTAGGATTATGGACAGATTTTAAAGGAGTTGGAATGGAGGTGCCCAAACAGGGCCAAATCCACTATTCTTCACCACTTTTGGGGGATGTTTGGTATTTTCATAGGAAAAGGGACCCCAAATGGAAAATCTGGAAAATCTTATTTACTCAACAATTTATCTACTCATCCATCCAAACAATTTTTTGTTAGTAATTTTTTTCTAGAAATGCTTAGTTTGGGAGATAGCCAGTTTGGCTAAAAGTTCTAATTTTGGGAAAAAGTGCAAAAGTGCAAAGTTGACATTTCCATATTTCTATAGAAAGTGACTGGAGCATCAAATCACAAATCTGAAGGATCATGAGTGATCACCATAATAAATAATATTTCCTGGGGGATACAAAAAAAATTCTAGTTCTTGACAGATTTTCTCCTACAAATGGTAGAAGTTGTCCTTTGAGAATAGTTGTATCAATAGGTCAAGTATAAAAGGGAAAACTTATTGATTTCAGAGAACCATAATTTTCATCTTAGAGCTCAAAATNAAAAAAAATTCTAGTTCTTGACAGATTTTCTCCTACAAATGGTAGAAGTTGTCCTTTGAGAATAGTTGTATCAATAGGTCAAGTATAAAAGGGAAAACTTATTGATTTCAGAGAACCATAATTTTCATCTTAGAGCTCAAAATTGAGCTATAGAGTAGTAAATGAAAAGATATTGAAGAGTAGAATCATCTTCGCTACCCAAAATTTTGATTTGAGCAACAAAATTTCTTGGAAAATTAAAAGAATTTGATTGGTGGCCTTAAAAGGGAAGAAATTATGCATCATTTTTCCAGAATTGCAGAGTTGTTCTTATCTAATAGAATTTTGTTACATACACATTTTACAAAATCCTTAGGACTAGAATCATGGAATATGCCCAAGGAACTCATAGCCATGATGAAGGAGTGAGGGGCTTGGATATTAGTTTGGGAAATGAAGAAACAAAATCTAATGGGAATGGAAGCAGAGTAGAGACAACAGAGCTAATAGAGACCATGAAGAGCTTAAGAGAGGAAGTGAAAAGTTATAGAGATGATAATGAGAGAATAATCAAAGCATAGGAGGAGGTAAATCATATAAATACTCAACTTCTACAAAGTTTGAACCAATTGCAAAAGAAAGTCAGAGTTGGAGCGAGTTCAAGACATGAGGAAAGAGGCAGATCCCATGTAAGAAGAGATAATTACAAAGGATCCAATCATTCAAGGAGTGTTAGTAGGACTCACATACCACATCACTCACATGTTTACTCAACAAGGAAGGCACATTTATTTGAAGAATCACAGAGCATCTCAAAAGTATCTCCTATCAAGAATCAAAGGAGAAGGCATGAATTGGACAACTTGCAAGGAGAACTCAAGAAGCTCAAGCCACCAAATTTTGATGGAGAAACAGGGAAGGGAGAAGAGGCTAAATCTTAATTTCTTGGAATCATAAAGTATTTCCAGCTACATAATTATTTCTCCGACTTCGAAGTCAAGATTTCCATACACCATTTGTAAGGAAAGGCTTCTATGTGGTGGGATAAATTGAAGTAGATGGAGCATATTAATGAAAATAAGATCACTTGGAAGTAGTTCATGAAATATTTCCAACATCAATATCTTCCAGAGCATTACTATGACAAAAATATGCAAGAGTTCTTTGAAATCAAGCTAGGAAATATGACTATGGATGAGTATGACAGGAAGTTCTTAGAGTTTTTAAGATATGTGGGTTTTATAAAAAATGATAAAGTGAAAATACAAAGATTCTTGAGTAAACTTCCATATTTTTACATGGAGAAAATCAATTTTGATATACCAAGATGGCAAAATCTTCAAGCAAAAGACCAAGAACATCAATCAATTGTTGGGGATGTAAAGGAGAGCATTTGTATAGAGATTTCCATCATAAAGAAGAAAAAATGAGGATTGTTCACAAACTTTAGGAAGCCACTACAGTTGAATATCTGGGCAGAAATATTCCAAGGATATATGAAGCCCTTGAATATCGACAGGAAAAACATCAATCCCACATGATTGAGGTGGAAGGTAAGATTTATAATCGACATGTTGTTATTTTAATTAATTCAGGAGCAAGACATAACTACATTGATCCTAAATTACTGGATAGATTTTATTTGAAAAATATTAATATTGAAAGATCGTGTTTGGTTCAGCTAGCCATTGGAACCAAAAGAATGATCAATGAGTTTGTCAGAAGTTGTCCAGTAGATTTGAATGGAGTCAATACAATTGTTTATCTAAATGTCATTCAATTGGGATCTTATGATATCTTAATTGGAATGGATTGGTTGGATGATCTAGGTGGAGATCCTTGGTTGCCCACCTATCCCATTAGCTCAAAATATAGTTTCCATCTTGGCAATGGTTCTATGTTTTTTTGGGTCCCAAACTTCTGAGGCCATTTTGAGGCCCTAAACGACGCTTTTTTGGCTTGACAACTCCTGGAATGTTTTCAAAGGCCTATGCTAGTATGAAAGGAATGTGTACTCTTTGGCTAGACATTTTTGACGAGGTATTGAGAACCCCAAATGAAGATCGTACACAAAATTTACATCCTCGGGAAGTTGACGTATCAACTACCCCCATCAGGGTCCACAAACCTTTTGGCGTTTCATCTCCTGGGGTTAGGGTTTTCTCATTTATGCTTTATGTTAGAAAGGCCTTTGGAGCCTCATTGTAATCATATTCTTGTGAATGAACATAGTCATCACATCTCTTCTCAGAGATAAGATACCACCATTCTAGTGATTTCATTTCAATATGTATTTTCTTTTTCAGTCTCTACATATTTCATTCTTTAATAGAAATTGAGTATTATTGTATCTTTGTGTTTCTGTCCTATTTCTGTGTTTCATTTTGTTCCCTCATAAATTTGGATCAGTGGTATCAGAGTGGTCTTCTCTTTATCTGTTTCTATGTGCATGTCCCCAATGAGGTCAAGGTATAAGGCATTAGGACTCGAACTAGTCAAACCTTTAGAAGACTATCCTCGTCGACCCTGACGATCATCCATGGCAAAGGAAAAAAGAGATGGGGAGTAGGAGATCCTATTAAGTTATTGCTTATAGAATTCATTGCGTAAAATAGGAACGTGATGCTTGATAGTTTTTCCTAAATCCTTCAATGATTGCCGACAACAACATATGCATCTTCATCAAGCGACCACTTTAGAGGTGTCGCCCCCTTCAAGGTACAACTTAATTTTGATATTCCCATATTTGAAGGTCTGATAGATGCAGATGCTTTACAAAAGTGGTTAAATCTACTATAAGGTTATTTCTCTGTCCATAATTTTTCCAATAGGTAAAATATCACCTTTGCGCTCTTTAAGGCTTTCCCCCATGTCAAACATTGGTGGGAGACTTGCTGTGAGAAAAAATCCATAGAGTAGTCTGGAATATTTGGGGTTGATCCCACTTGGGACTCTTTTATGGATACTATCAAGGAAAAATATTACCTTGTTGGAAAATACGACGACCAGTACACGAAATGGACCATATTGGGTGAGGAGAGGGACCAAACAGTGACATAGTTCACAAATACCTTGCATACCTTATGCACCAAGCTGGGTATCAGAGACTCTGAGTGATACCTAGTTCTAAAATACCAGGGGGTCTACATAGGTACATCCCAATATAAATGGAGTTCCTGGACATCTGGTTGCTAGGAACTGCGTATCGATATGTTGTCAAAATAAAGCAAAAAATTAAGCAGAGGAATAAGTGGGAGTTTGGATCTACAAATGCATAAAAAAAAGCCAGACATAGGAAGCCCCAATACAAAAAACAAAGGACAAATCAAGGATGGACAACTTCAGTACAACTAGTCTAAGCCGCAGACAAAGAAGGGTAATGGGAAGATGAATAAAGACACTAGGAAGTGGTGCGAGTTCCAAAAAATCCCCTAACACAACACCGATGAATGTCTCTCGAAGTAGTCATTGGTGGCCAAGCTGAAAGCCTCAAAGTAAAATCCAGGCTCCAACTTTGATTTAGAGCCAGACAAGGGGAAGTAGATTATTGATGCAGAACCCAATGCCACAGTCACTACCTCCAAGATCCATCCAAACTAACCAGAAGAGATGGAGGAAGGTAAGCACCTTTTTCACTCGCATTTGTGGATGAAGGGTGCTCTGCTACATTCATTATTGATAGTGGAAGCCAAAAGAACCTCATCTCAACAAAATTCATCAAGTGGTTGGAGTTGTCAACAACACCACATCCACAACCATACAACATCAGGTGGCTCAACCAAGGATGAGATCTCTGCTTCAGCCAACAGTGTCAGCTACCTTATGGCATCAAGCCCTTCTAGGATGAGGTATCGTGTGATGTTGCCCCACTTGAAGTTTGCGATGTTATTTTGGACCAACCATATATGTGGAAACGTCATGTTGTATATGAGTCTAGACCTCATAGTGTCATTATTATTGTAGGAAGACAATTGTACATGATACCATAGGTAGCTCCACTTATCATAATTTCTTTAGCCTCGACTAAGTAGTGCATGAAGGTCATCTCCTAGAATGGGAAATTTTTCCTCTTCATGATTCGATCTCCGAGTGAATGGAAGGTCATGACCACATCCATGGCCTTCACATAGGGCTCCTCTATGCAACATAAGTAAGTGGAAAAATTTGTGGAAGAATACTATGACATCTTCACCTCACTCATTAGGGTGCCTCTGCATTGTCAGGTCAAGCATTCAATTGAGATGACCCATGGAACACCCTTGCCTAATGGGCTAGTGTATCAACACTCTCTCCTAGAAAATGAAGAAATCAAGAACTAGATTCAAGAGATGCTCCAAAAAGGGCACATTTGACCAAGCTCCTCACCCCGCGGAAGTCCAATAGTGCTCATACAAAAGAAAGATGAGACTTGGCAACTCTATGTTGATTATAGAGCTATGAACAAAATCATAGTCAAGAACTAGTACCCAATTCCATGAATTGATGACCTTCTCAACCAACTCAAGGGGGCCAAGTACTTTAGTAAGATTTATCTAAAGTCCAACTACCACCATGTCCCCATAAAATAGATTGATGTATGGAAGACTACTTTCCAGTATAAAGAAGGTCTTTTGAGTGGTTGGTCATGCCCTTTGGATTGACGAATGACCCAATAAATTTCATGAGGTTTATGGATGATATCTTCCAACCCTTCAACAATTACATTGTGGTTGTATATTTGGATAACATCCTCCTCTTCAACAAGAGTTGGGAAGAACACTTGCAACACATTCAACATGTCCTCCACACTCTCCAACAACACAAGCTATATGCTAACTTAGAAAAATGCTCNTGGATAACATCCTCCTCTTCAACAAGAGTTGGGAAGAACACTTGCAACACATTCAACATGTCCTCCACACTCTCCAACAACACAAGCTATATGCTAACTTAGAAAAATGCTCCTTCATCATGAACATGGTCCAATACCTCAGACATATTGTAGATGAGCATGGTGTGCATGTCAACCCATCCAAGATCCAAGTCATTCATGATTGGCCAGCCCCGAAAACACTAACTAAGTTCAAATATTCTTAGGCCTTTCCAACTTCTATCACAGATTCGAATTGGGGTTCTCCCATATTGCATGGGCTCTTAGCTAAGTGCCCAAGGGTGGTTGCAAAGCAAAATTTGTGTGGGGAAGATCACAGTAGAAAGCCTATGATGATATGAAACGTCGCTTATGCTCAACCTCGGTGCTCGCCTTATTCGATCTGCAACAACCATTTGAGATTGCTATAGATGCTTCTGGTTATGTTGTTGGTGTCGTTCTCACTCAGCATGATATGGACTATCATAGTGAGACACTCTAAGATGTCATTCGTAAGTACCCCATATATGACAAATAAATGTATTCCATTGTACAAGCCTGTTGCCAATAGAAGCATTACATTCTAGAGAAGAAGATAGTCATCCATATGGATCACAAGCCTCTTGAAAGACCTTTGAATTACTTTCTAATTAACTTAGTAAGAAAATGAAGAGTTGTACATTTAATTATCAATTCGAGACTCGTATGGAACTTGTGAACTGTCGTGCACAATCTATGCAAGAAGAGTTTTGTTTTGACTATGGCATTGTAGCATTTTAATGTCACAATTCAAAGACTCATAATAAATAATTAAGTCACCAACATATGTTAAGGCCTAAGCTTCTATGGAGAAATTAAAGCACACTTGCAAGAATTGAAATCACACTTGCAGAAATTAAAATCTCACTTGTGGGAATTGAGATCACTCTTGTAGGAATTGAAATCACATTTGTAGAAATAAAAATCACACTTGTGGAAATTGAAATCACACTTGTAGGCTTTGGAATCACACTTGCGAAAATTGAAATCACACTTGCAGAAATGAAACCTGTGTTTATGATCTATTGGTGATTAGCTTGAGTATAATGAAAGTCTTGTGTTGTCGCAACAATTGAGTGTTTGTTCATTCAATATTAATCCAATAATATCAATCCATAGTCATAAAGAAAAACCTAAAGAGAATCATAAAATAAACACATTGAGTGTGGCTGCAAGTGGAGTTGCAACATGAAACAAAAAGAAATTTAACTGAGTTACAACAACGCAAATCATAGCAACTGAATTTGTTATAACCAAAACTTGAAGAGACACAAGTTGTAGCAGTGAAAAGCACATAATGATTGTGACGTTACGAGATGTTGAACTTAGAAAACCAAACCACTCCTAAGTTGTAACAATGTTCTGTAGATTGGGAATTACAGTAGACTGAAAAGTAATTCTAAAATACAAGAACTATTTTATGATTCTAGAACAACAACAAACTAGAAAAGGTTTACAACATGTGAATAAAGTAATGAACCTAGTATTACAACAATTGGAAGTACCGAATGATACAATAAACTAAACAAAAGTAAAATATTGATTCTAACACTATTGTTACAGGAAGTACCTGACTAAGGAGGAGGCCCTACCCCCTTAGGTGAGGTACTGGGCTACAAAACTAGAATCACATGATCAATTAATACATCAACATGCGACTAGAAAGCCAGAACCAAAATTATATTATTATAAGTTGAAAGATACAATAACAAATTGTAATTGCCAGAATAATTTCCCTCCACCAGCTCTTGGGGAGCCGAGGCTTTTATACAATATGACCATTGTTCTGAAATTATACAAACAACAGATAGACAACCATGAGAATCTAGTTGTTCATCCACTTACGATGATTCTTTCAATTATAGACATATGCTGACTTGATAGGTAACTTATTTCCATAGTTGCTTATTTGCCTTCTATCGCCTTCCCTCCTTGATATTGCTTCGCAACTGTCAGCTCCCGACTGCCAGATACAACGTTGACCGTTGGGCTAGTGAGCTATTTCTAGAGTCACAACACAAAAATCATGCTTGCAGTTGTAATTATTTTGTCTAGAATTGCAACAATCACGGATGCACCTTGAGTTGCAACAGTTGGGTTTTGCACCTGAAATTGCAACAACTTGCTTGTGCTTGAAACTCCATGAGCTTGTAGTTGCAAAAAATAGGCGTTGCAGCTAGTAAACTGCCATGCAACAATGTTAGTGACTAATAGTAACAAGTTCCTTCCTAAGAATTATGAAAAAATAATGTAATAATGGCATATGGGGTAGGATTCATACCTTCGGTGAAAAATGAGGTCAACTGGATAATTGAAGTATCAAAAAGGTATAGATGGGTGTTGAAAGTATGCCATTTTAGGCACTCGTCATCTCCCCCATCCCAAAACTGTTGCATGTTCTCATGCAACTATGTTCACTTAATGTTAGAGAAGTCATAGTGACCCTGGGGGTCACTAATACCACAAATTGCCTGCTCTACTATCACCTTCTCTTCATTGATATTCTCTTTTCCTAGAGTTCCTTTGCTTTGTTTTGTCTTTGCCTCTGTCTAAGTGTCCTTGTCAATAATCATAAAATATGTAGCTTGGAAAAATACTTCTTTTGTCTCCCTAGGCTGACCTGTTTCCTATGAGTCGATTAAGGGTTCCTCTGCAACAAGAGGACTTGCTACAAGGTAACCTGATTTTTTCAGGTGCCTTGTGTTCCTCAATATCTTCTATGAGCATCTTCAAATTTATCTTAAGCCTTAAATTTTTTACCCTTAACATTTTGTTTTCTCTCACCAAAGAGGCATATATAGGGAGAGAATGGAGGATTCTTACCTAGTGGGGAGTGATTGAAATAGAAGCTTGTGGTTGTGACTAGTTGTTGACATATATCTAACTTAGTTATATCCTTAATTGTTTTCTTTACTTAGAAAAAATTCTTATTTCATAGTGGGTTCATGATCCGAAAATCGAAGCTTAGCAATTACACACTATGACCTCAATTTTATCAAGACCTTTTTCTGACGTTGCATGTGAATATGAAAACCATCAACCAATTGTACACAATAAGTTGATAACGGAGTTCGCCAAAATCCGCCTACGTCTCCGGGCCTTTGTCTTCAGTGAGGGAAACTTTCTCTATTCAATATTCAATGCTTTACAATCTACATTAAAATTACATCATATAGGGCTCTGAATGACTAGATATATTATGATCTGTCTCAGAAACCTGATGCAACAGAAGACACTAAAAACGAAGTAGTAGAACTCCCGGAAACTGCCTCCAAAGCTCAGCTACTCTGCACTGCTCAAGACTACTTGACCTTGGCAAGTTCTTCCTTGACTTGCTTCAAGATTCTTTGCTTCTTATTGCTTTTTTAAAACCTCACAATGTATTATTTTATATATCCATGAGGTAGAGGGATCAAATACCAACATCCCACTTTTCGTGGCACTCAATTTGGCCCAATATCCACCAAGATATGGCCAAATAACCAAAATTGGTTAATAAAATCAATAAAAAAAACCATAAGGATAAGGTCAAAACCCACTTTATGCCATAATAATAGTGCTAAGCCCCTTAGGCCTAGCACACCCTCTATTTATGGTCATATGGTTATATTAGGTGGCCAAGCACCATCCCATAGGGCTGTGCGCTGGCCCCTTATCTCAAAATATATGGTCATATTAAACCCCATAAAACTCGGGGCTATCCCTAAACTTAGGCACCGGGTATCAAGCTCAAGTCACATCGCAAGGTGTTGACTCCTTATCCCCCGCGCCCGGGAATTATCACTTGGGTGGAAGCTTCCCGTGTTTGTGGGCATATGCGGATGCACAAATCCGTGGGCTGGGGCTTAGCCCCAGCCCTTTTCGCTCCCAATCAACACTTTACAACACTTTAAATAAAAGTTTGTAGACTTGTAATAACAAGTCGTATGGTCGTGCATTGGCATACAACCTACTCCAAAGGCATAGTCTCTCGATGGAGGTCACGAGTTCGAATCCTTCGAACTCCAAAATTTTGGTACATTAAACTTTCGACCAATGCCTGGGTGCCACTTGGCAACCCAAGTCTGGGCCACGTGGCACCTCCTTATTCGCTGGACTGATGCCACTTGGAAGCCCAAGTCTGGGCCACGTGGCACCTCCTTATTCGCTGGACTGATGCCACTTGTCAACTAGTGATTCGCCCATGTGTTCGCTCTGTACCTTCCCTGCCAGCAATTGGCCACGTAAGCACACCTGCCACATGTCAGTCAATGATTGGACCACCTGTCCTCCATCCGTACCTGTCTCTTTCTTCCACTTGTCATCATCCGGCGCTGACACATCAGTTGTACGAGTGCCTTGTGTCACCCTTTCAGTGGTGACACATGTGACCTCCTGGTTGGTTCACGTCATCTGTACATCCTGCCATCTGTGCCTCTGCCATGTCAGCATGATGACATGATGCTGACGTTAGCGTTGAATTTTGACTGTTGGCCATGTTTATTATCACTCTGTAAATTCCCAGAGGTTGTATAAAGGACATAAAGAACTTACAAGAGGTAACCTTAACCAACCACTTCGAAACCGGGATCTAGCCCTGCCAGTTTCAGAGAGGGATCTCTCTGTAAGATTTAGATTTGTTTGGATTTTTTAGGTTTTAGGCTAGTTATAAGAATAATACTGAGTTGTTTGTGTTTTTTAAATAGACTGGCTGAATGTCACTTACGCTTCCATTGGGCTATGGGGCCTGTTTCAGAAAAAGGAGATCAGAGGACAACTTTTAAGAGATTCGTTTTACAGGGCAAGGAAATGCAGTTGTTGGATCCTTTTAGAAATAAAATGATGGATTTGAAGAAAAGGTGAGATATCAGTTTAAAACAAAGAAGCAACTAAGAATTCCTTTGTTATAACATCAGAAAGAAAACATATAAATCTGTAAAAGATTAAGAACAGAGTACACAATGCCAAATTTTGCAACTTTAACTTCTTTTAAAGATTAGATTAGAAAACAACATGATAACTGAGAAAGAAAACTTTTACGAAGACAGATAGAACTTCACCAACAATTTACACGCAGGAATCTTGTGAAACGTCTCCTTGTATTACCATAATGATCGCTTTGAAAAGAATACAGATTACAACTTGCTCGGGCGTAAAAATCAACCCTCGGAACTTCAAAGTTTGAAGTATTTATAATAAGGATTATAAACGATCCTGTCATCAATGATCAGGACGTGGCAGATGCGATTTTTAACTATCTAGATAACAAGATAAAAATATGGGAATTGATGATGATGTGTCAAATCTCTCATGCTGATTTTGGGGAAGACCATTGGTGAGTCATTCATATGACTTTGACTGCATTGGATGCCAACTTGGACAAAATCTTTATCTTTATTTGATTAATTCGCACAGCTCATCCCATCTCTGTGTATCGGGGATGCTAACTTTCAATAGCCGGTGGTAGACTTCGTCCATCTCGGTATACTTAGCAAAAGTTGGCTTGGTGAGGAAAATGTATTTGACTTCGTGCTGTATGCTGAGGTCAGGTTGCAAATTCTCCAAGAATGCTTTGCCTGTGATGTTGTCCTGTATCCCTGAACAGTGAAAACTTGGAACTTTCTTTGGCCATGGTGGCAATCTTTTGCTTATAATCTAACAAAGTCATCAGTTTATCATTTAGGACAAGTAAACCAGGAAGGCCCTTTTTTTGTAAGGCCTCGATCTTGCTAAAAAATCTTTGAACCCCAATGTGCATGTTCTGAGCTTTCTCCTCTAACTGCAACATTAATCCTCTCTTGGTCAACACTCTTTTGACTTCAAGGATAGTTTTTGTCCTATCTTCAACTTGTAGGTCTTCAAGCTCTTCCTTGGTTTTTGAATTCAAAAACTTGATGATCTCATTGGCTGTCGAGGGCATCTCACCCAGCTCTGTTCTTATCTTGTCAATGGCCTGCCTACTCTTTAACACCAGATCATGTTGCTCAAACATGATTTGCACCATGGGCCAAATTTCATTTACAGATTTTGAGATATCTGTCCATATATTTTCCTTAGCCTCTGCTAATGTCTTACCTGCCACTGTTTGTTTCTGAAGCTATTGCATTTCCTTCTTGAGTTTCTCTGATACTTGTCTCTCATTATTGTATCTTGTTTGGAAAGAAGACTTGAGTTCATGTAGAATTTCGATCTCCATTTTCAGCCTATTGATCTCTGTTCCCTGCAGAGTCATTTCCTCCATGAAATTTGCTAGCTCCATAATTTTTTCCAGTGTTGTCAATGGAGTTGCTGATGGAATTTCTGTTGTAGTGGTTGTTGGCACAGTTGTTGTACTGACTTCTGTGATGGGAACTGCACTCAATGGAATGAATTCCATCGGGGTCGATTGTTCCTTCTCTTTCAATAACTTTTCCAACTCTGCCTCCATTTCCCTGAGCTGTGTGTTCTGTTGCATGATAATTTTCAACAATTTTTCTTTCTCATTTTCTACCTCGGCTATTTCTTTAGCTTGTGAATCCTCTGTTTGTGGCAATTTCAGTTGTTTTCTCAAAGATGCAATATCAACATTATTTTTCTTCAACATTTCCTCTGTTGCTTTTACATTCAAGGGATCAAACCCACATTTGAGCACCAACTCCTCTAAGGATTTTATTTTGTTATCCTTTGCAAAAGAGGATATCTTTTCCAACTTCAATTGGGTCTGAACATTGCTTAAAGACACCAGTAACTTTGTTGCTGTAGAGGAAGCATGTGCCAATGTGGAGAAAACCATTTCTCCATTCTGTTTATGCAAGTCCATTTGGTTAGCTGGATGGACTTGTTTGGTGTCAAAAATGATAGTTGACCTCTTGTAATCAGTGATCTCTTTGGGTTGAGACACCTGTTCTTGCATAAATGATAGATGCATTCTTCCTTTCTCTGTGTCAAAGGCTAACAACAATCGATGTTGTGTTGTGGATGTTTGCTTCCAAAACTGAGAGTAGGTGTTGTTGGTCAACGTCTGGTTCTTCTTTTTAATCATTTCATATTTTTCAAAAATGCTTAGAGGTACAGATCCTTGTGGAGTTTGGGTGGTCACAGTTATCTCTGTCTGCTTACGGGATCCGGTTGAGATCGACCGGAGGTGGGAGAAAAGGATTTTCCTCCGCATTTGACTTTTTTCTTTTAGGCGCCATTGATTTCCACCGATACCTGCACACTGAACACATGTTAGTAGGGAAAAACTCTGGTTGGATGAGGTGTTGCAGAGGCAAAGGAAAATGAGTCTCTGATACACAGGGAGTGTGAATGGAATGGGAAATGACCGAAACAGGGTTGAATTTGAGTGAATGGGTATCCGTTGGGCGAAAAAGGACAGGTCAGATGAACAATTGCCAACGGGTCATTTAGAGCTTGAGAGGGTAAGGTGAAGGACATCTGACGTGTGAAAATGATTGACGTGCAGAAAAGCGATTGGGAGATGAACGGAATGGATATGACCCGTAACGGTTAGCTGGAGGGGACATGCTGACGGGGTGACAGAATGAGATTTGCAATGGATGTTTTGGTGTGTGACAATTCTGAATGGCGGTGGTGAGTTGGAAGAATGATAGGCGGTGGAAAGTTTGTAGTGGTGAGGTAGGATGTAACGAGATAATACCGCATAGGGATGGGGCCTGCCTGGACACAACTTCATTCAAGACCCCCCTACCTTTAAAAGTAGAAAAGTTTGGGGGGTCCGGGATCAATGTCTGACCGTTGATCTGAACAAAGCTATATCAACCATTGATTCGAGCGCGCTCCTTAACCATCATGTCAGACCCGCCCCCATCGTTAAAAGTAGAACGATCGGGGGGGTCCAGAAACTCTTGTGGACCATTGATTTGTGCGCTGGCGGGATGACCATGGATCTGAGCACACCTTTTAATTACCTTTTCAGATCCCCCCCATCGTTAAAGGTCGAACAATCGGGGGGGGGGGGGGGGGCCCNTCTTTCCAGAGCCATCCAATATCATGATGGTAGGGGAACCATAGATCTGAGCTCACCTTTTAATTATCTTTTCGGACCCCACCCCATCGATAAAGGTCGAACGATCGGGGGTGGGGGGTCCGGAGTCTTTTCTGATCTGTAGATCTGGGTGCCAATAGCTCAATCGTATATCTAGGCCCGATCTTTAATCTCCAGGGTGCAATTCAATATATGATTCAAAACTTAGGCTTAATGACTTTTTATGGGTTTTGCACACTGTTTCTTTTTCTTTTTATCACCATGGGGTTAGAAAAACATTTCATCATAAAAAATCATGCATTTTTCATTGATCATCTTACATATTTTATTGAAAGGAAGTTGACTAACCTATGTCCTATCCTACTCATTTGCACCTTTATCCCAACTTAGACTGTTGGACTAAGAAAATACTCTACCTAGGGGCTATTTGACCAAGATTAGACTGTTTGGTCAAATTTATTCACTAACTAACCTGGTTAATTGGCTAAGGTTAGACAGTTTAGCCAAGCTTATTCACTAATCCTAGATACTTAAATTTAAAAGACTTAGCCATGTTTAAATTGTATGGATCAAGTCATTGTCATTTCATGGGGCTTTAATCCATTTTATTTTGTTTTTTGCCCTCTTTTATTTTTCTCATTTTTTCTTTTTCTTTTATTTTCATTTCTTTTTCTTTTCTTCTTTTTCTTTTATTTTAGAATATAGCAATATCTGCTAGCCAAAAGCACTAAAGCAACAAAATCACAATCACCAATTGATCTTATAAATTATAGGGTTATAACAATGGCTCCACCTGAGGATGGTATCCTCCTTGTGAGATGCCAAGAATCTGGTTTCTTGTTGTCTTCAAAAACTTCCTCTAGGGTTTCTTCTGCTGTCTGACTTGTTTTATTTTGAAAATTTTGATGGTATTATTCAATGTCGTAGGGCCTTCTTTGTGGGCTTCAAACATCTGAACAACAACACCTACACACAAATTCCTGCAAAACAAATGATATGTACAATGGAAAAAGGATGGTGATCTCTCTATTGAGGCGAAAGATAATGCTTCAACATCCTGCCATTTACAGCTCCCCCTAGCAGGTCTGATCCATCAATATTATTAAGCAAGAAAGCATTATGTCCTATGTAGGCCTGAATGATGTAAGGACCCTTCCACAAACTATCAAAATTTCCATGTTTTCCTTTATCTTCATTTCTGGAGTCCCATTTCAAAACTAGATCACCTAATTCAAAATTATGTTCTTTGGTTCTCTTATCGTAAATCTTTTTAATATTTTCCTCGATCAATTGAGTTCTATTGTACACTTTGTTGATTAAGGTTGGTTGTCATTGATGTCAACCCTTGAAGAAAGACCCATAGCACAAAGGTTTGGGTAATGGACCCAATAGTGTTTGATGAAAATATGACTCATTATTTTTTTGTCATGGTTGATAAGAAGTAAACATGGATGAACTCCAAAGTGATCCCCTTATGGTGAAAGCCCTCACGGGAAGACGCTTTGTGGAGTAAGAGAACCCATGCTTAATTGTGGAATAATGAGATGAAGGAAAGTGAATTTGTCAGAGAAAATATCCTAGAT
>ML777190.1:794374-808699 GCA_009831015.1 Picea engelmannii
GTTAAAGTTAAGGAAGGTTTGCAGGAATGTGATCAGATACACCAGGTCTATTACAGAGCTACAAATCAGATTTTGATGATGAAATTGATGAGGGCTTTTGGTTGAGGTACATGTTGAGTACATGGTTGAGACAGTAGTTGATGCGTTGGCACATATATGAGGTGTATAGTTGATGATGTTGTTACATATTGACGAGTCATAGTTGATGAGTAGTTGACACATGATTGGTACATACTTGGTACATGGTTGGATGCACTTATTTATGGTACAAGTTGATTACAGGATTGTGCATGGTTGATGCACTTGTTTATGGTACAGGTTGATTACAGGTTGGTGCATGGTTGATGCACTTGTTTATGGTACAGGTTGATTACAGGTTGGTGAATGGTTGATGCACTTGTTTATGGCACAGGTTGATTACAGGTTGATGCATGGTTCAGATTTATTGGTACATGTTTACAACGGTATATCTCACAGTGATAGTGTGACAGTGGTTCCATCATTCTACTTCTACTTCAGGGTGGCAGGACGGGGCAAGAACAGGTGGTTGTAGCCACCTTTCGGTTGTAGCCGAAGAACATAGGGGGTTGTAGCCTCCTTCTGGTTATACCCAGAGAATTGGGGAGTTGGAGCTTCCCTCAGGTAGTAGCCTGAGAAACTAGGGGGTTGGAGCCTCCTTCCAGTTGCAGCTGGAAAACAAAGGAAGTTGGTGCTTCTAATGAATGTAATTCTTCAAGACATATAAGAAAAAACATTCCGTGGTTTTCTCCCAATTTGGGTTTCCACGTAAAACACGGGTGTACTGTGTATGTGTATGATTGTTCATTTGTTCATTGCTTATTTACTCTGTAGTTATTGGATAATAATGCTTCATTGATATAACACTTGGATTATATGGTTAAAAGGGACATTATTGCTCTATTACTGATTCAACCCCCCTCTCAGTAATCCAACACACTTCTTCTCTAGATTGTTGTAACTGAATCATTTGATTTATTCTTCTTTGAATATCATTAGGCTCTGCTTGAGCTTCCTGCAATAATTTCATGACTGGAACTCCCAGAGAAGGAGGAAAAATCACCTCAGTGCCATATAATAGTTGATATGGAGACATACCAATGGATCTTTTATTACTCAGTTTATCTGCCCATAGTGCAAAATCCAATTTATTATGCCAGGACTTCTTGTTTTTTTGTAATGTTTTCTTGAGGATATTCACCAGAATTTTGTTTGAGGACTCAACTAACCCATTTCCTTGGGGATAATAGGCTATGGAATGTCCCAATGTAATGTGGTATTGGCTGCAAAAATTTATGAGTTTTTTGGATCTGAAATCCGTTGCATTGTCAGCTATAATTTTCCCGGGACATCCAAAACAAGATAAGATATTAGTTTCTAAATATTTTATGATAACAGAGTCAGTTGCTTGCCTGCATGGCACAACCTCGATCCATTTGGTGAAATAGTCCATGGCTGTGAGGATCTACTTATGTTGGCCTGAAGAGGATGGGTGTATTTCTTCAATAAATTCCAAACCCCATTGTTGGAAAGGGGCTTCAACTGATATGGGTTTCATGGGAAGAGGCAACAACTTCTTTTTACCTTAAAAAATCTGACATTTATGACAAGACGTAACTCTGTTATGAACATCAGCAAACAATGTAGGCCAATAGAAACCAACTCTCAAGATTTTGTTAGCTGTGGTATTCTAGCTCAGATGTCCTCCACAATCTCCTGCATGGAACTCCTATAGAACTTTTCCAGCTTCATCTTTCAATAGGCAATTAAGCAAAATACCACTAGGATCTTTCCAATATAGATTAGCTTCTAGAATACAAAATTTCAATGCTTTCAGTTTGATAAATATGGCTTTGGTCTTAGTTAGACCAGGAGGAGCTTGTAAGTTTTGAAGTACAAAAATGAGGTCTGCATACCAGGGAGAATTTAAAAATACCTCCTTTACCTTTGGAGTCACCTGCTCTTCCTGTTCGTCAACTGCAGCCAAGAAATTTATATCTAGAGCATTACAATTTGATTCTGCCATTAGTTTAGCCAAACCCTATCCTTTGATCAATTTAGTAGACTTTATTTCAATGTCATATTCCAGAATGACCGCGATCCATTTCCCTCTTCTGCCATCTGGATTATCTTGAGTTAGGATATATTTTACCACTGCATTTGGAACATATGCAATTGTATGAGAATGGAGAATATAGACTCTGAAATCCTTTATAGACTTTACCATAGTGAAGGCTTGTTTCTCCATAATATTGTAATTCAATGCGACGTCTCTTAAAGATTTTCTGAAAAATGCTATGGGTTGCTCGTACCCTTCACTGTTTTTCTGCAACAATACTGCTGATATAGTGTGCTCAGAGGCAAAAGAGAAAAGATAAAAATCTTTGGAATAGTCTGGGCTGATCAGAACTAGGGCTTGGGCAAGTGCATGCTTTACCTGTTCAAAAGACTGTTTGGCTTCGGTGTTCCATTTCATTTTTGTGTCCTTTTTCAACATGTTAGTGATGTTCATGAGAAGTTCTTCTAAGTTAGGTATGAACCTTCTAAGAAAATTTATTTTGCCTATGAATGATTGCAGTTCTTTTAAGTTCCTGGGATGTTCTACCTTCTGAATGGCTTCTATTCTACTGGGATCGATTCTGATTCCATCCTTGGAGATTATGTGTCCCAGTAACTTGCCTTCCTCCAATTTGAACAAAGACTTCTTTGGATTTAATGAAATCCCAAATTTTCTACATTTCTCAAACATGTGTCTGAGATGCTGCAGATGTTCTTCATCATACTGAGAGTATACAGTCACATCATCCAGGTATATGACTATAAATCTTCCCAATTCGTCCACAAAAGAAATATCCATTGCCCTTTGGAAAGTAGCACCAACATTCATTAAGCAAAAGGCATCTTCACATACATGAAGGTTCCCCAAGGTGTGGTGAATGCTATATTTTCTTTATCTTCTAGATGAACCAGAACTTGGTCTTTTCTTTATATTCTCGATCCAACTACCTTTTGCAAAATATGGACCATTTTGGGCAATGGGTAATTGTCTTAAGAGAGACTTTGTTCAGATTTCTGAAATCTATGCAAAGTTTGATCTCACCAGTTTTCTTCCTGGTAGGGACTAGATTAGAAACCCACTTTGAGAATCTCAAGGGAACTATAATCTTAGCATCATACATCTTTTTGATTTCTTTCTCTATCAGGGGAAGTAACTTGGGATTGATTCTCCTAAGTTCCTACCTGAAAGGTTTGTGTTCTTCTTTTATGGGAATATGATGCCGTATGATACTTGTGTCATAGGATTTCAAGTCTTCAAAGCCCCAGGAAAAAACATCTATGTATTCCTTAAAAAGTTCAATGTATTTTCTTTTTTGCTCCGGTGGTAGAGATTTAGACAGTTTTATCATTTTGGGGTTTTCTTCTGTTTCTATGTTGCAATTTTCCACCTCTTTACTGCTAGCTTCAATTTTTGGTTTTTTGGATACATCATTAAAATCAAACAAGTCTTCTAATGGAACTAAACCTCTAGGTAACACATTATTTTTCAACTGTAGAATATCCAAATCTACCTCATTTTCATTAAATTCTTCTGCATCTATTTTATTTACACTACCATTCTCAAAAACAGATTTATTCACAAATTCATCATAATTTTCTAAATCTATGTTTGTACATTTGAAATCATTCTTACATTGTAGAAAATCTTCGATCTGATCGTCATTTCCAAATACTTCCCAATATTTGATGTTGTCAGGAATGGTTGGTATGCATTTTACCTCCACCGTGTAATTGCGAGTGGGACGAAAAAGGATTTTACATGTAGCTGTTGATGTGGCCAACCCATCTGCTAGTATATTTTGTCCCCTAGGCATTACCTGCAAATCAATCTCAGTAAAACATTTAAGAGCATCCAAAACAACATTCCTATAGGCTCTAAGTCTAGGATGTTTCACTGCATACTCACCTTTGATTTGCTTGATAATCAATTCAGAATCACCCCTTACCATTATCTGCTTGGCACCAACTTTCTTCAATAGTTTCAAACCGAGCATCAAAGCTTCGTACTCAACTACATTGTTAGTGCATTAGAAATTCAGTTTGTAGGAATGGTTCTCTGAATACCTTGATCTGTGATTATGTAACCAAACTCCAGCTCCAGCCCCCTCTTTGCTCACTGCACCATCGAAATCCATGCTCCAGAAATCTGCTAGCAATTCCTCACTTTCCACAGTTTCATCCTCCCTCGCCTTAAAGATTTCTTTATTTTCCTTTGGATCAATTGTGTTGCTTTCCAGCTGGGAAATTTGTCCTTCCAGGTCACCATCATTGCATAATATGAAAGAATCTAGGTCAGAGTGGGCCGAGTACATGGGGTAATTATGAGGTTTATCTTGACTACTGACCATGTATTTCATCAAAGTTTCCCTGTAAAGTCTTCTTTGTTGTCCAAAGACTGGAACAATAGCATAAGACATATCTAGCTGCAAAGTTCCTTTCAGCTTGGCTCCCCATGACCTTGATAGTAACATACCGTACTTTGGGGGAATGTCCACAACTACTATATCCATTACCATACTCTTGGCCAGGATTTGGGCTAGGATGATGCATAAGTCTTTGATTAGGCCTATACATTTAACCTTGCTGGAATCAAAAGAATGTAAATCCTTGTATGGTCTGGTGACTTTAAGTCCCAACTTTTTCATTACTGCCTTAGGCATCAGGTTGTGAGAGGCACTCGAATCCAACATAGCGTTGTGTAATATCAAGTCATGAATGTTTAGGCTGATGTAAAAAGGTGCGACAGCTCCATTATCAGTCTGACCATCTACTTCAGGGCCAAAAAGGAGCTCTGGTCGGTCATCAACAATATTTATTGTGTCTGAATGACTTGCAGATCCCATATCCAATGCCCTAGTACCTATTTCAGGTTCGATGCTTAAAGCTTTAATCATTTGCGACCTATAAGCATTTTTGTTCATTAATTCCGAGAGGGGAATCATAATTTCCAATTTATCTAATTCCCCTTCAAGGCCGAACACAGTTGAGACCTTATTTAAGGTCCACACTTCAGGTTGATCTATTGGAATTATGTGGCCAGATGTCCTTGGTTGGCTTATTTAACCAATTGATGAAACTTTAGTCTGATTTTCTCTGTGTAGAATCTTTGGAGACTTTGGTGTGGAAGCTTCAACATTATTTCTCTCAAGGATCTTCTTGGGAGGGTTTTCTGAGGTTTTCTTAGTTTCAACTACTTTTTTTGTTTCAACAGTCTTTTTTGGAGGGTTTTCATTCGTTTTCTTGCTCCTCAAGGTATACTGCCTGTGTACCTCCATAATATCATTTTTGAAAGCCTCCTGTTCTTTTTTATCCGCTTCCTCATTTACCTCTATTTGTGATAGAAGGAACATCTCGTGCTCTTCCCGGGTGAGGAAAATGGATTCATCATCATGAAAGCCCATGAGGTTTATGTGAGTGTCATCAAATTCCTCGAGTACTTCCTCACCATCATCAGCGTAATTCTCCCGGAGGGGTGGTATGATCTGCTAATCTGGTCCCCTCTGTTCTCTTTGATCTTTAGGATCTATCTGCCTGATTTGGGGTGGATTTCTTCTTAAATTTGGGTTTCAGATTGGAGGAGCAGCTTGGTTATCCCTGGGAGGATTTATTTTAGTTATAGTAAGTCTCTCCATCATTCTCTCCATCACTCTAGCTAAAGAGTCTAATTTGGCATCTGAAGAGGATGTGGAAGGTTCCTCTTTGATTGTGACCCTATTCTCTGTTCTTTGTCTGGCCCTTCTAGCTAGTAGATTAGCCTCCACGCTTACTGCGCTTTTTTGCATGTCTTCCAGAGTAGCTGAATTTCTTTCCCTTAACTGATATGACATGTCAGCGTCAAATCCATTTGGAAATTTGATAAGTGCCAAACCTTGAGGAGGTTTTATATCAACAAGATGGCATTGTAAAGATTATTGAACCTAGTGCAGTAATCCTGCACTGTTTCTCCCTGATTCCTTTTGATGTTCTCATACTCTGATAATATCTGGAGTGGATTTTTCTTAACCTTCCATCTATCCAGAAATTTTTTGTGAAAAGTAGTAAGATCATTTATTGAAGCAGGACGTAAGGCTTTAAACCACTTTTTAACTTCTCCAGTCAGGCTTTGGGAAAATAAGCTCATTTGTACATCGGTTTCATCCACTTCCTGTAGATCAAAGTAATCATTCATTTTGTCAACATGCTTTTGTGCGTTAATAGAACCAGTAATGTCGTACTGAGGGAGTCTAGTTTGATAATCTTGAGGCATGGCATGCAAAGGAGCAGTCAACACCAAGGGGGCATATCTTGCAGCCATAGTTGGTGAATGAGTTGGAACAATACTGTATGATTGGAGGAGATGTAACAGATGCAATGGAGGACAAAGGGCTAGGAGGTGCAGAGTGAATTGTTTGGGGTTTCACTGAGGCTGCAACAATCGTTAAGGAAAGAAGTTTGACCGACTGCTGGAAATGAGCCCTGTCCAAAGCTTGATCAAGATTAGCTACCAAATCTTCTAATTTATCAAACTCTTGGAGATTTTTTTTATCAACATCTACCTTGGGTGAGATAATTTCAAGAGTCTTAGGTTGCAGGATGGTTTGATCCAACACAATTTCACTTGCAAAGCTGTCAGATTTTGTTCTAAAAAGGATTTGTTCAAAAGGGATGTCAAACTCAAGATCCTGAAGGGAGACTAGTTTCTCTAGGAGGGAAGGAGATATGTGAATGGAACTGTGACTTCCTGAACGATTTTCTTTTTTAGTATTTTCTTGGGATTGTCTATTGCAGTGGCAGGTTCTAGATCTGGATGAGATCTAGTAAAGATTCTTTTGGGAGCCAGAATTCTAAATTTTTATTTTATTTTCTTTTAAGAAAAACTTAACATTATCTCTTAAAATATTTAGATTTTATGACTTGTTCAGAAATAAGGTTTTCTTTGTATAGAAAAAGAGATCATAGGGTTGGAAATCTGTTCAGATTCCCCATTATGGTCACCAATTATGTTATAACTTTGTAAATTCCCAAAGGTTGTATAAAGGGTTGAAAGAACTTACAAGAGGTAACCTTAACCAACCACTTCGAAACTGGGATCTAGCCCTGCCAGTTTCAGAGAGGGATCTCTCTGTAAGATTTAGATTTGTTTGGATTTTTTTAGGTTTTAGGCTAGTTATAAGAATAATACCGAGTTGTTTGTGTTTTTTAAATAGACTGGTTGAATGTCACTTACGCTTCCATTGGGCTATTGGGTCTGTTTCAGAAAAAGGAGATCAGAGGACAGCTTTTAAAAGATTCGTTTTACAGGGAAAGGAAATGCAGTTGTTGGATCCTTTTGGAAATAAAATGATGGATTTGAAGAAAAGGTGAGATATCAGTTTAAAACAAAGAAGCAATTAAGAATTAATTTGTTATAACATCATAAAGAAAACATATAAATCTGTAAAAGATTAAGAACAAAGTACGCAATGGAAAATTTTGCAACTTTAACTTCTTTTAGAGATTAGATTAGAAAACAACATGATAACCGAGAAAGAAAACTTTTACGAAAGATAGAACTTCACCAACAATTTACATGCATGAATCCTGTGAAACGTCTCCTTGTATTACCAGAATGATCTATTTGAAAAGAATATAGATTACAACTTGCTCAGGCATAAAAATCAACCCTCAAAACTTCAAAGTTTGAAGTATTTATAATAAAGATTACAAATGATCCCGTCATCAATGATCAGAATGTGGAAAATGCTATTTTTAACTATCTAGATAACAAGATGCAAAAATATGGGAATTGATGATGATGTGTCGAATCTCTCACACTGATTTTGGGGAAGAGCGTTGGTGATTCATTCATATGACTTTGACTGCATTGGATGTCGACTTGGACAAAATATTTATCTTTATTCGATTAATTCACACAACTCATCCCATCTCTGTGTACCGGGGATGGTAACTTTCAATAGCTAGCGGTAGACTTTGTCCATCTCGGTATACTTAGAAAAAGTCGGCTTGGTGAGGAAAATGTACTTGACTTCGTGTTGTATGTTGAGGTCAGGTTGCAAAGTCTCCAAGAACACTTTTTCTGTGATGCTGCCCTATATCCCTAAAAACTTGGAACTGTCTTTGGCCATGGTGACAATCTTTTTCTTATAATCTGACAAAGTCATCAACTTATCATTTAGGACAAGTAAACCAGGAAGGCCCTTTTTCTGTAAGGCCTCAATCTTGCTAAAAAATATCTGAACCCCAATGTCCATGTTTTGAGCTTTCTCCTCCAACTGCAACATTAATCCTCTCTTGGTCAACACTCTTTTGACTTCAAGGATAGTTTATGTCCTGTCTTCAACTTTTAGGTCTTCAAGCTCTTCCTTGGTTCTTGAATTCAAAAACTTGATGATCTAGTTGGCTGTCAAGGGCATCCCACCCAGCTTTGTTCTTATCCTGTCAATGGTCTGCCTACTCTTTAACACCAAATCATGTTGCTCCAACATGATTTGCACAATGGGCCAAATTTCATTTATGGATTTCGAGATATTTGTTCATATATTTTCCTTAGCCTCTTCTAATGTCTTACCTGCCACTGTTTGTTTTTGAAGCTGTTGTATTTCCTGCTTGAGCTTCTCTAATACTTGTCTCTCAATATTGTATCTTGTTTGGAAAGAAGACTTGAGTTCCTTTAGACTTTCGATCTCCATTTTCAGCCTATTGATCTCTGTTCCCTGTAAAGCCATTTCCTCCATGGACTTTTCTAGCTCCACAGTTTTTTCCAGTGTTGTCAATGGAGTTGCTGATGGAATTTTTGCTATAGTGGTTGTTGGCACACCTATTGTACTGACTTCTGCGATGGGAACTGCACTCAATGGAAAGACTTCCATCAGGGTCGATTGTTCCTTCTCTTTCAATAACTTTTCCAACTCTGCCTCCATTTCCTTGAGATGTGAGTTCTACTGCATGATAAGTTTCAACAATTCTTCTTTCTCATTTTCTGCCTCAGCTATTTCTTTATCTTGTGAATCCTCTGTTGGTGGCAATTTCAGTTGTTTTCTCAAATATGCAATATCAACATTCTTTTTCTTCAACATTTCCTCTGCTGCTTTTACATTTGAGGGGTCATACCCAATCTTGAGCACCAACTCCTCTAAGGATTTTATTCTGTTATGCTTTGCAAAAGAGGATATCTTTTCCAACTTCAATTGGGTCTGAACATTGCTTAAAGACACCTGTAACTTTGCTGCTGTAGAGGAAGCATGTGCCAATGTGGAGAAAACCATTTCTCTAGTCTATTTGTGCAAGTCCATCTGGTCAGCTGGATGGACTTGTTTGGTGTCAAAAACGATAGTTGACCTCTTGTAATCAGTGATCTCTTTGGGTTGAGACACCTGTTCTTGCAGAAATGCCAGATGCATTCTTCCTTTCTCTGTGTCAAAGGATAACAACAATCGATGTTGTGTTGTGGAAGTTTGCTTCCAAAACTGAGAGTAGGTGTTGTTGGTCAACGTCTGGTTCTTCTTTTTAATCATTTCATATTAAAAAAAAATTCTTAGAGGTACAGATCCTTGTGGAGTTTGGGTGGTCACAGTTATCTTTGTCTTCTTATGGGATTCGATCGAGATCGACCGGAGGTGGGAGAAAAGGATTTTCCTCTGCATTTGTCTTTTTTCTTTTGGGCGCCATTGATTTCCACCGATACCTGCACACTGAACACACGTTAGTAGGCAAAAACTCTGGTTGAATGAGGTGTTGCAAAGGCGAAGGAAAATGAGTCTCTGATACGCAGGGAGTGTGAATGGAATGGGAAATGATCGAAACAGGGTTGAATTTGAGTGAACGGGTATTTGATGGGAAAAAAAGGACAGGTCAGATGAACAACGGGTATGTGGCTAGTCATAAATGGCCAATGGGTCATTTAGAGCATGAGAGGGTAAGGTGAAGGACATCTGACGTGTGAAAATGATTGACGTGCAGAAAAGCGATTGGGAGATGAACGAAATGGATATGACCCGTAACGGTTAGCTAGAGGGGACATGCTGACGGGGTGATGAAATGGGATTTGCAATGGATGTTTCAGAGTGTGACAATTCTGAATGGCAGTGGCGAGTTGGAAGAATGATAGGTGGTGGAAATTTTGGATTGGCGAGGTAGGATGTAATGAGATAATGCTGCGTAGGGATGGGGCCCACCTGGACAAAGCTTCATTCCGGACCCCCCTGCCTTTAAAAGTAGAAACGTTTGGGGGATCTGGGATCAATGGCTGACCATTGATCTGAACAAATCTAGATCAACCATTGATTCGAGCACACTCCTTAACCATCATGTCGAACCCCCCCCTCCCCCCCCACCGTTAAAAGTAGAACGGTCGGGGGGGTCTGGAAACTCTTGTGGACCGTTGATTTGCACGTTGGTGGGATGACCGTGGATCTGAGCGCACCTTTTAATTACCTTTTCGGAGACCCCCCCATCATTAAAGGTTGAATGATCGGGGGGGTCCGAAATCTTTCTAGAGCCGTCCAATTTTGCACTGGCGAGGGAACTGTAGATCTAAGCGCACCTTTTAATTACCTTTTCGGACCCCCGCATTGTTAAAGGTCGAACGATCAGGGGGGGGGTCCAGAGTCTTTTCTGATCAGTAGATCTGGGTGCCAACAACTCAGTCATAGATCTAGGTCCAATATTTAATCTCCAGGGCACAATTCAATACATGATGCAAAACTTAGGCTTAATGACTTTTTATGGGTTTTGTGCACTGCTTCTTTTGTTTTTTATCACCATGGGGTTAGAAAAACATTTCATCATAAAAATTCATGCATTTTTCATCGATCATCTTACATATTTTATTGAAAGGAAACTAACTAACCTATGTACTAACCTACTCATTTGCACCTTTAGCCCATCTTAGACTGTTGGACTAAGAAAATACTCTACCTAGGGGCTATTTGACCAAGATTAGACTGTTTGGTCAAATTTATTCACTAACTAACCTGATTACTTGGCTAAGGTTAGACAGTTTAGCCAAGCTTATTCACTAATCCTAGATACTTAAATTTAAAAGACTTGGCCATGTTTAAACTGTATGGATCAAGTCATTGTCATTCATGGGGCTTTTATCCATTTTCTTTTGTTTTTTGCCCTCTTTTATTTTTCTTATTTTTTATTTTTCTTTTATTTTCATTTATTTTCATTTTCTTTTATTTTATTTTATTTTAGAATACAACAATATCTACTAGCCAAAAACACTAAAGGAAAAAAATCACAATCACCAGTTGATCCTATAAATTATAGGGTTATAACACTGTTGACTTTTTCACTGTTTCACTTTTCAAACAGAATGTGATATCAAGAGCATACGATGTCCGTTTGAACCCATTCAAGTTGCGTTGGGTTCGTATCAACGAGGCCTATGCACACCTCTGTTTTGACGCCATTCTGAGAACATTGATTTTTAGGCCTTTTTTAGCCCCATCAGGCTCCTAGATTTGAATCTGGATCAGTTGAAAAGTCTCCTTATCAAAATTTTGTGTTGTACCATGACTTAGTCATACTTTAAGTCTCTTTTCATAATGACGGGTTCACGGGTTGGCAGACTCAGGAGTGTGGCCATGTCATTTTTTCATAAGTCTGTTTTCTCCGTTGTCACTAAAATGAACCTTGTTTTTGGTGATCTACATTTTTCTCTATCCTGTCATCAATGATCAGGACGTGGCATATGCTATTTTTAACTATCTAGATAACAAGATGAAAAAATATGGGAATTGATGATGATGTGTTGAATCTCTCATTCTGATTTTGGGGAAGACCATTGGTGAGTCATTCATATGACTTTGATTGCATTGGATGCCGACTTGGACAAAATCTTTATATTTATTCGATTAATTCCCACAACTCATCCCATATCTGTGTACTAAGGATGGTAACTTTCAATAGCCGGTGGTAGAATTCTTCCATCTCAGTATACTTAGAAAAATTTGGCTTGGTGAGGAAAATGTACTTTACTTCGTGTTGTATGCGAAGGTCAGGTTGCAAAGTCTCCAAGAACACTTTGCCTGTGATGCTGCCCTATATCTCTGAAAAATTGGAACTGTCTTTGGCCATGGTGACCATATTTTGCTTATAATTTGACAAAGCCATCAATTTATCATTTAGGACAAGTAAACCAGGAAGGCCCTTTTTCTGTAAGGCCTCAATCTTGCTAAAAAATCTCTGAACCCCAATGTCCATGTTTTGAGCTTTCTCCTCCAATTGCAACATTAATCCTCTCTTGGTCAACACTCTTTTGAATTCAAGAATAATTTCTGTCATGTCTTCAACTTTTAGGTCTTCAAGCTCTTCCTTGGTTTTTGAATTCAAAAACTTGATGATCTCGTTGGCTGTCGAGGGCATCTCACCTAGCTTTGTTCTTATCCTGTTAATGGCCTGCCTACTCTTTAACACCAGATCATGTTGCTCGAACATGATTTGCACCATGGGCCAAATTTCATTTACGGATTTCGAGATATCTGTCCATATATTTTCCTTAGCCTCTTCTAATGTCTTACCTGCCACTGTTTGTTTCTGAAGATGTTGTATTTCCTGCTTGAGTTTCTCTAATACTTGTCTCTCAATATTGTATCTTGTTTGGAAAGAAGACTTGAGTTCCTGTAGACTTTCGATCTCCATTTTCAGCCTATTGATCTTTGTTCCCTGTAGATTCATTTGATCCATGGACTTTGCTAGCTCCACAGTTTTTTCCAGTGCTGTCAATGGAGTTGCTGATGGAATTTCTACTATAGTGGTTGTTGGCACAACTGTTGTACTGACTTCTGCAATGGGAACTGCACTCAATGGAATGAATTCCATCGGGGTCGATTGTTCCTTCTCTTTCAATAACTTTTCCAACTCTACCTCCATTTTCGTGAGCTGTGAGTTCTACTGCATGATAAGTTTCAACATTCTTCTTTCTCGTTTTCTGCCTCAACTATTTCTTTAGCTTGTGAATCCTCTGTTGGTGGCAATTTTAGTTGTTTTCTCAAAGATGCAATATCAACATTATTTTTCTTCAACATTTCGTCTGCTGCTTTCACATTCGAGGGATCATACCCAATCTTGAGCACCAAATGCTCTAAGGATTTTATTCTGTTATGCTTTGCAAAAGAAGATATCTTTTCCAACTTCAATTGGGTCTGAACATTGCTTAAAGACGCCTGTAACTTTGCTGCTATAGAGGAAGCATGTGCCAATGTGGAGAAAACCATTTCTCCAATCTGTCTGTGCAAGTCCATCTGGTCAGCTGGATGGACTTGTTTGGTGTCAAAAATGATAGTTGACTTCTTGTAATCAGTGATCTCTTTGGGTTGAGACACCTATGCTTGCAGAAATGTTAGATGCATTCTTCCTTTCTCTGTGTCAAAGGCTGACAACAATCGATGTTGTGCTGTGGAAGTTTTCTTCCAAAACTGAGAGTAGGTGCTGTTGGTCAGCGTCTGGTTCTTCTTTTTAATCATATCATATTTTTCAAAAATGCTTACAGGTACAGATCCTTGTGGAGTTTGGGTGGTTACAGTTATCTCTGTCTGGTTATGGGATCCGATCGAGATCGACCGGAGGTGGGAGAAAAGGATTTTCCTCTGCATTTGTCTTTTTGCTTTTGGGTGCCATTGATTTCCACCGATACCTGCACACTGAACACATGTTAGTAGGCGAAAACTTTGGTTGGATGAGGTGTTGCAGAGGCGAAGGAAAATGAGTCTCTAATACGCAGGCAGTGTGAATGGAATGGGAAATGACCGAAACAGGGTTGAATTTGAGTGAACGGGTATCTGTTGGGCGAAAAAGGACAGGTCAGATGAACAACTGGTATGTGGCCAGTCATAAATGGCCAACGGGTCATTTAGAGCGTGAGAGGGTAAGGTGAAGAACATATGACGTGTGAAAACAATTGATGTGTAGAAAAGCGATTGGGAGATGAACGAAATGGATATGATTCTTAACAGTTAGCTGGAGGGGACATGCTGACAGGGTGATGAAATGGGATTGCAATGGATGTTTCGGAGTGTGACAATTTCAAATGGTGGTGGCGAGTTGGAAGAATGATAGGCGGTGGAAATTTTGGAGTGGCGAGGTAGGATGTAATGAGATAATGCCGCGTAGGGATGGGGCCGACCTGGACACAACTTCATTCCGGACCCCCCCTACCTTTAAAAGTAGAAAAGTTTGGGGGGTCTAGGATCAATGGCTGACCATTGATCTGAACAAATCTAGATCGACTGTTGATTCAAGCGCACTCCTTAACCATCATGTCGG
>ML777190.1:808785-824211 GCA_009831015.1 Picea engelmannii
CCGTTGATTTGTGCGTTGGCGGGATGACCATGTATCTGAGCGCACCTTTTAATTACCTTTTCAGATCCCCCCCATTGTTAAAGGTCGAATGATCGGGGGGGTCCAGAATCTTTCCAGAGCCATCCAATTTTGCGCTGGCGGGGGAACCGTAGATCTGAGCACACCTTTTAATTACCTTTTCGGATCCCCTCATCGTTAAAGGTTGAACGATAGGGGGGGTCCGAAGTCTTTTCTGATCTATAGATCTGGGCGCCAACAACTCAGTCGTAGATCTAGGTCCGATCTTTAATCTCAAGGGCGCAATTCAATACATGATGCAAAACTTAGGCTTAATGACTTTTTATGGGTTTTGCGCACTGTTTCTTTTGTTTTTTTATCACCATGGGGTTAGAAAAACATTTCATCATAAAAAATCATGCATTTTTCATCGATCATCTTACATATTTTATTGAAAGGAAGCTGACTAAGCTATGTACTAACCTACTCATTTGCACCTTTAGCCCAACTTAGACTGTTGGACTAAGAAAATACTGTACCTAGGGGCTATTTGACCAAGATTAGATTGTTTGGTCAAATTTATTCACTAACTAACCTGATTACTTGGCTAAGGTTAGACAATTTAGACAAGCTTATTCACTAATCCTAGATACTTAAATTTAAAAGACTTGGCCATGTTTAAACTGTATGGATCAAGTCATTGTCATTTCATGGGGCTTTTATCCATTTTCTTTTGTTTTTTTCCCTCTTTTATTTTTCTTTTATTTTCATTTATTTTTCTTTTCTTCTTTTTCTTTTATTTTAGAATACAACAATATATTCTAGCCAAAAACACTAAAGGAAAAAAATCACAATCACCAGTTGATCCTATAAATTATAGGGTTATAACACTGTTGACTTTTTCACTATTTCACTTTTCAAACAGAATGCGATATCAAGAGCATACGATGTCCGTTTGAACCCATTCAAGTTGCGTTGGGTTCGTATCGATGAGGCCTATGCACACCTCCGTTTTGACGCCATTATGAGAACATTGTTTTTTAGGCCTTTTTGAGCCCCATCAGGGTCCTGGATCCGAATCTGGATCAGTTCACAAGTCTCCTTATCAAAGTTTTGTGTTGTACCATTACTTATTCATTCTTTAATTCTCTTTTCATAATGACGGGTTCATTGGTTGGCAGACTCAGGAGTGTGGCCATATCATTTTTTCATAAGTCTGTTTCTCCGTCGTCACTAAAATGAACCTTGTTTTTGGTGATCTACATTGTTCTCTATACTTATATTTTTCTTGACATTTCTTTCCACCGTGGGTTCACGCGTCTTCAATTTTTGTAACACCTAATTATGTGCAAGTCCAACCGACTGATCATAGCACTTATTCTTTTCGAGGATATGTTCTTCACTCTCATCATCAAACAATACTTAGCCAATTTTCATGTCACGATGAGTTCACGGGTTGGAAGACTCGTGGGTTGGTATTTTCTCTTTCTTCCATGCCCGCTTCCCCATTGTGATGTATGCGTTTCTTTTTCCCCTTGTTCCAAGACTCATTTAATCCTAAATCCTATGGAAGATAAATGCTAATTAATTTTTGAAAATGTTGTTAATAATGGTATATTTCTCGATGTAATTTCCATTTAATTTATATTGAATTCTTCATCGAAAAAAGGTTTTAAGTTATATTACCAAGAAAAGATTTATTTTGAAAAAATCCTAAGAATTTTTACGACAATCTGCCAACTTCATCAAAATGGCTATCAAAAGACAACAGTTCTGCAAAGATACTCTGAACTTATTTGGCCGAGAAGACCATAACTTTGATTGGTCAAGATCTTATTGGTATTATTCGTCACTTCCTTTACCAGAGAGAAATGAAAACAAAGTTTGGACATCAGGTATTTCTCTAGCTGGATGGTATTTCTCTAGATGGATGTATACATGAAGTTTTCAACTGTAAAGAAGTAGTCTCCTGGTATGCCAACAAATTCGTTTAGAGTCGAAGGGAAATTCAACTCCAAAGTGAGCCCCATGTTTCTTTAACACCGTCAGTTTTCAGAAAAATGTTGAAACTACTAGAGCCGACCATTACATTCAAAGGATATGAAGCAAGGAACTTCCTAAAGGAGAAGAATAATGGATTGGATCTCTTACAGGAATATTTATAAGATCCTACAACAATGCCAGAAGATATATTAAGAATTCAGGTTAATTAATTAAAGAATCCCTATCGAGAGGTGGCATGGCTCTTCACCAGAATCACAAGCCAAGAATCCGCAACAACTATCCCTTGGTTGGCCCTCTATATTTTGTATTTTACATTTCGTGAAGAAACAATTTTCGATTGGGGAAAATTGATCTCTACAAAAATTTCTACACAGTTGTTAAATTTTAAAAAGGACAAGGAATTCTACATGGACTCCTACTTGATATTTGTTATTAATTATTGCCATGTTTTCAAGGGTTTGAGTATCAGGAAAAGGGTAGAATGTAAAATTGATCCAGTGACTATGTGGTACCAGGCCTTGTCGAGACAAAAGGTTATTTATTGTTTTTATGAAGTATATAATGAATTTGTCTATGTTTTCAAAAAACTTGTCTTTGGAGAAAATACATCTAGAATGTCATGTGAAACATCAACTTTCTTGGACAAAAAGGTGACTATCGAGAAGATGGATAATTATAATATTGTGAGAATTTTATGCTCTCATGAAAGACCCCTTTTTCTACCTTATTATATTCTAGATAGATTATTTTCTATTGAGGTTGCAAGGCAGTATAGATTCTGGTTGTGTTTCTTTTATGAGAAAGAAAGAGGCAATTCATTCCACTGCCATGGAAAATTGGGGAAATCTTGATGAGAGGAATCTCTAAAATTGATGAATTCACAGTCCAAGTTGATCAATATAATCTAAAATTTGCAGAGGAAATCAAAAGTTTTGATCCAAACCATCTTTTATTAATCATATGACATCAATTGGGTTTAATAATACACTTATTAAGACATTCATATGTGGAGAAGAGGAAGGTGATAGTCATGATCCTCCAACACAATTTATTGAGAAAAGAACATATGATATTGAAACCATTGTGAGTACAACAAACCGATATAAGCAAAAGGGAAAAATATCGAATGAAAAAGGTGCTCAATCTCCCCTTGTTTCACAAAAAAAGTGGCCTACCCAAACAAACAAAGTTACCAACTTAACGAGAACTGTGACCTCAAAATGAGAACTCTAGCTCAAAAATATCATATTTTTTAGTAAAAACACTAAAATCAACCCCCAAATAAAAGACTGGTGCTATCAATAACACCCTTTTTTTGGGAGGTGGTTAAAATTGCAACTTGTTTGAAATCCCAGTCTTGACATTACGGACATAACTCTAAAATTGACCCTCGAATCAAAAAGTGATGCTATCGGTAGCACCATTATTTTTTTTGGAGCTAAATCTATGACCTAAATGAAACCTGACCTTGACCATTAGCACCACCACAAATACAACATTGAAAATCGACTCCTAAATCTAAAAGTGTTATTTTTTTTTGTATCTAGCGGAGTCGACAACTGAACATGACAAAAATATGACCTAATTGAAACCGTGACCTTGACCACTGACACCACCACAAATAAAACAATGAAAATCGACTCCTAAATCTAAAAGTGTTATTTTTTTTCCTCGAAAAAAAACATAATTTTATTCATCCGGAGAGACAAAATTACATTTTGTAGGTGTTGGTTGAGCACATTCAATAGTGTAGTGAAAGTAAGAGGGTTTTTAACCAGAAAGAATCAATGTGTTGATAGTTGATCTAACCAAGTTCTTTTTAACTGATTCAAGTCTAACATGGACTGCTAAGTGCAGTTTACAAAATCTACTACAAGGCTAAGAAGTACTTTAATACATTTACTGTGTATATACTAGAAATGGATCACAAAATATACAACACAAAAAGTAATAATGAAGTATTATGGAGCAGGAGCTTGAGACGGTTCTTCTATGAAGGGCCGATGGTAGAAATTTTGTACTCTATCCCCATTTGATTATGAAAAGTGTCAGTGACCATAACGAAGATTGATCCCTTCTTTCGACAAAGCATATGCTATTGTGTTCTCGTCCCTATAAACATGTCGTATAGTAAAGGAGTCAAAAGAGGCCAACAAGGTAGAAATCTCCCTCAAAACAGGTTGCAGAAAAATATTGTGGAAGGACTGTGTTTTCTGAACCTAGTTTATGACATTCATTGAATCACCAAAGAGTTGTATGGAGTGTAACCCTTGTTCATTTATTGTTTTGAGTAATAGGAGAAGTGCCATTAGTTCTGCATAGTTGTTTGTGCCTTTTCCCAGTCCCATTTTTATTTTGAAAAAATGTGAGTCTGAAATATGTAGGATTGCACCCACCCCCCCACATAGGAGATTTTGTGATGCTTTGTCAAAAAAATACGAGGGCATGGTTGGGTCTATGGGAGTGGGCTGAGATGCTCGGATGCTAGGTGCATTCTTTTCCTGGGGAAAGTGTTCCAGTATTGAGAGACTTTTGGCAGCTACTAATTTAGCTACTAAGGCCTTATCTTGGAAAATGGTCGAGTTCCTGGCCAGCTAGACTCCCCAACTTATTAAGAGTGGCAGGGCTTCCAAGTTCTTGTGTGTATTATCTCGCAGCCAATTTCTCCAGGTGGATTCTAGCGTTGGCGCATTCCACCCACATTGTTGTCTCAGGAGTAGAGCGACTTCCCCCCATACTTTTAAAGTGAAAGGGTAGAAGACGAGGATGTGATCTATAGTTTCAATTTCCCCTTTACACAGAGAGCACCAACCTGGCCCTTCGATCTGACGCTTCCTCATCTTGTCTCAAGTCGAAACTTTGTTTACTAACACCGACCACATGAAGATCTTTGTTTTCAGTGGGGCTTTGAGCTTCCAAAGACCTCTCCACCACAAGCATGGTTCCCTTTGGAGAAATCTAAAAGTATTATTACTTGATAATTTATTTACTAATTAATTTTATTTTTTTAATAAATTACACTAAGAAAATAAATAGATAGGAAAAAATAAACACCCTTAAACAATTTTTTTTTGAAAAAAAATCTTAAAAAAAAAAGAAAAAAACTTTGAAAAAAATACAAATCACAACTTTTTAATAAAAAAAATTCAAAAAATAATTTAAAAAAGGGGTGAATCTAACTTTAAAAAAAATAAAAAATAAAAAAAAAACCCCAAAAAACTCTAAATCTACAACCCAAAAGTGAAACAAAATGCGAAAACACAAATTTTTTTACAAAAAATTTAAGTAAAAAACTAAACTAAAAATTAAAATAAAAAATCAAATTAAAAAAATAAAAATCATACTAAAACATATACCAATTAGGTCTATGTTTATCAGACTTTACCGTCTTAAGGTCCGATAGACCAATTAGGTCTTAGTGGACGTTAATCATCATCATCATCATCATCATCATCATCATCATAACTATTTCATTTTTTATTTTTATTTTAACAGAAACGGTTATAGATTTTATTAATGGGGTGGACTAGCCACAGATCCAATTACAAAATGGCCTCGAATTTCTTCGGGTTTGTCTTTCTGAACCATTCCACTTCTATAGCTATAGACTAGTGAACTGAACTAGTTCCTGTACGTCTTCTAATAGAACTGGATTAAATTTAAGTGCCGAAACTCCAGTCACTGTTTCAGCATAAGTCTCAGCACTGTTTCGGCATATGTCTCAGCATTGTTTCAACATTTGTTACAACGATGTTTCAACATATGCTCCAGCACTGTTTCAGCATATGTTCCAGCACTGTGATTCAACAAATGTTACAACACTGTTTCAACATATGTTCCAGCACTGTTTCAGCATATGTTCCAGCATTGTTTCAGCATATGTTCCAGCACTGTGTTTCAGCATATGTTCCAGCACTGTGTTTCAGCATATATTCCAGCACTGTGTTTCAACATATGTTACAACACTGTATTTCAGCAAATGTTCCAGCCATCCTTCGCACAACCATCTACAATTTTTACACGTTGCTATCCTTTTCAAGGGATACATATTTTTGTTAGATCTCTGTCATTTATGCATAGATCTCCTTGGGCCAGGAGGCGGCCTTTATTGGCTAAACCATCTGCTTCTTTGTTTAAGTCCCTAAGTATATGGTATTAATTGAAGGAGGTGAAGTCCTGGAGAGTGTGTCTTAGTCTTTGCAGGTTCTCATTTAGTCCAACATCATTGAACTGTCCTCCCGAATGTATCATTTTGATCAAGATTTCGGAGTCTCTGAACGCTTGTAGATTCCGGTGGCCTCTTTCCTTAGCTATTTGGCAAACTTTTATTAGACTCAAGATTTATGCTTGGTTATTAGTTCGCTGTCCAAGTCCCCAACTGAAGGTTTCTAGCATTGTCCCTTCGTTGGAGTAAATGATTCCTCTAGCTTCCGCTATGCCAGGATTTCCCTTGGAGGCGCCGTCGAAGAATGCTGTAGTTATTCCTTGCTTCTGCCACCATCTTTGGAAAGTGTCATTATTGTCTCTTAGCCTCCATTTTGTTTCAGAATGAGGTTTTTCAATGCTTTGGATCCTAGAAGTGAGCATAGGGTTACCGAGCCAATTCTTTTCTTCCTGTTGCAACGAGATATCGGTTTTGTGGGCTTGAGAACTCAGAGTTTCTAAGAGGAGACCTTTTGCTTTCACTGCTACCATGCTGGGGGTCCATGTTATGTTGTTGAAGATTTGCTCGTTTCTTGCAAGCCATAGTTTCCAACACACATACTTAGGGATGGAGATCCAGATTCTGGCCCAAAGCGTTTTCATTGAGAGCGAGGGATAGCAGTCCTTCCAGTTTGTGAAAAGATCTACAACAGAGATGTTCGAGGGGACAACAACATTGAGACCATGGAGGGTAAGGAACCAAACTTTGTTTGCAAATTAATAGTCTACAAAGAAATGGTCAGATGTTTCCATTGCTTCTTTGCATAGAGCACATCTGTGAGGGCCTACAATATTTCCTTTCATTAAGTTTTCACCAGTCAGGACCTTTTTGTGCATTAGAGTCCAGAAGAAAAAATTAACCTTGGGGATCGCTGTAGAGTCCCAAACGTCCTTCCAGATTTTTGCTGGGGGTGGTCTGTCTTTCTGGCATTGAAGCATAGCGTAGCCTTTGGCTGTAGAATATCTCCTTGTGGGTCCCCAACCCCATTTGTCTTTTTCATTCATGTGCACTGGTGCTGCGTCTCGGAGCTTTGCTTTGAGCATTTCAAGCTGTTGAAGGAGGAAATTTGGAACATTGCCGAAGTGCCAGTCTGACCAAGAGCCGTCCTCATTCCATTTTGAGATATCATTGATCCTCTGTATTCCTCTCTGGGAAAGAAAAATGCGAATTTTGTTCAGGCTGGCATATGAGGCAAGGGGCGACCTTCCCATTACCCGATCTATCCATAGGCAAGTTCGTTTTCCATTTCCAGGAACTTGGTACAGATCCTGGGTGAAGATTCACATCCCTTTGAGGCATAATTGCCAAAGCTGTGTGCTTTTCCTGTGGAAAGCGTTTTGTAAATTTTGGATTTGAGCGCTGGGAATGTATTTGTGTAGGAGTGCTTTACTTACAGGATGAGAAGGCTCATTGTGCATCTTCCACAGGATTTTTCATCCAAGGCCGATGTTAACAAGAGCTGGATCGCTAATCTGGAGCCCACCTTCTCTCATGGGCAGCTTTGTTGTTTCCCATCTGACCAAATGGAACTTGTGTTGATTCCCTTTGCCACCATGCCACAGGAAATCTCTCAGGAACTTGTTGATTTGCCCAGAAATTGATTTGGGTGCCAGGAGATATGCTGCTTGGTAGATCGGCAGTGAGGAGAGAGTTGCCTTTATCAATGTTAGTTTTCCTTCGTGTGTGAGCCAGTGTCCTCCCCAGGCATCAATTTTCCCTTTAATTTTTATTAGGAATCCTTCCCACAGGTTGACTTTATTGATGCCCAATGTTAATGGCAACCCAAGGTACTGTATTTTTTCCCAATCTGCATACCCTTTGAACCCCAAGGTGCTGGAAATCCTTTGGATTTCATGTTCTGTTGCATTCCAACTATAGACAACACTTTTCCTTTCGCTTATCAAATCTCCTGACACATTGCAGTAGTTCTGAAGTATGCTCTTAAATGCAGAAGCTACTCTGTTTGAGGCTCCTCCTAGCATAAGAGAATCATCCGCAAACAGAGCGTGATTAATAGGCTTGAGGTCCTTCGTAATTCTCAGGCCTGGGACAACTCCTATTAACCTTTCTTGCTCCAGCTTCCTGCTGAGTGAATCCACCATTAAAATGTATAGAAAAGGGGAGAGAGGGCAGCCTTGCCTCAACCCCCTCGAAGATTTGAAGAACTCTGCTGGCCTCCCGTTTACCAAAGGTGCTATCCATGGGCTGTGGGTGCAGGCTTGTATTAGGTTTACGAGCTCTTGCTCAAATCCAAATGAGAGTAGCACTTGATATAGAAAGGTCATATTTACTCTGTCAAAGGCATTAGCCATGTCTAACTTGATCAACATGCCCTTCTCTTTTCTGATTTTGCTAGAATGCATAGCTTCCTGAACTAGGATCACATTAACCAGGGTATGTCTCCCTTTGACGAATCCTCCCTGCGATTCTGAAATGAGTTTTCCCAGCAGTGGCTTTATTATGTTTGCAAGGAGTTTTGCAATTATCTTATAAGAGGCGTTGCAAAGGGAAATTGGCCTGAATCTATCAAAGGAGAAGGGGTTTGTTTCTTTCGGGATTAAAGCGAGGAATGTTGAGTTGGTGGCACCTCCCAGTTTTTCTTTCTATAGGAATCCTTTTATCATTCTCATGAGATCAGATTTGATTATATTCCAACATATCCTGTAAAAATGAATAGTGAACCCATCTGGCCCTGGAGCTTTGTCAGGGGCCATGGACCAGATGATTTTGCAGATTTCTTCTTTGTTGGTTGGGCTCAAAAGTGTTGTGTTATCTTCTTTTGTAACCATAGCTGGGATGTTCTTGAGGAAGTCCTTGTTGCCTTCTTCGTTATCCTCATTCTCTTTGCTGTAAAGATGGTGAAAGTGTGAGACAACAACAACCTTTATTTGATCTATTCCTTTGCAAATCTTCCCATCATTGGTTGTGATTTCAGAGATGTGATTCCTGGAGAGCCAGGCTTTGAATTGGCGATGGAAGTAAGATGTGTTTCTGTCCCCGGATTCCAACCATAAGCAGCGGGATTTTAATCTCCAATATTCTTCTTCGATTCTGAAGGAATGGTAAGTTTTACTTTGGATTGCTTGCTCCTTTTCTAGATCTGAGTTAACAATTTATTTTATTTCCATTTCGTTTTGCAGCTTTCCCAACTGCTGCACTAGCTCCTTTCTTTGGGTGTTGGGATTACTTTCCAGTCTTTTACTCCATTCCTTGGGAGCTGTTTTTGTTATTTTAAGTTTTTGTTCCCAGACAAAATGGGGAGACCCAGTTACTGTGGTGGCCCATGCCATTCGGACTGTCTCATAGAAACCCCTCTTTTCTTTCCACAAAGGGCTGAATCTGAATGGGATTGGGCCTAAAATTTCTTCATCCTCTAACGAAATCAGAATGGGTTTGTGGTCCGAGGTAAGCTTGGGAAGGATGGTTGTGGAGATTAGCTTCCTTTCCAGTAGCAAAGTGCTTTGAACCAAGAACCTGTCCAATCTGGTAGAAATGTGTTCCTCCCCTGTCCTATTATTGGTCCAAGTGTAGAGCCCTTTGCATGGTTTAAAATCCATTAGGTCCCACTGCTGTATCATGTCTTCTACTACATGAATCTGTTGGTCCTTGCTGATCCTTCCTCCCCTCTTTTCTTTTCCATTCATTACTAGGTTGATATCTCCAACAATGATTATGTTGTTTGGGGAAATTAGTTCTAGATACTCAATTAAAGTTTTCCAACAGTCTTTCTTTTCGAAGTGCAGAGTTGGTACATAAAGATTGAATAATGCAATGGTTAACTTACTTACTGTATGCTTCAGTTCAGTGTAGCTCCAATGCTGAGTGTTGAAGGAGTTGATGAGGCTGAATTGATCTTCCTTCCATAGTGTTGCTATTCCTCCGGAGGATCCCCTTGCACTGATTGATTTCCCTGCATTCTTCTGCCATTTGCTTTTACTGATCTCTGGAAGCGCTTCCCCTTCAATTTTTGTCTCTTGGAGCATGAGAATGTCTGATGCTTCCACTTTCATCAGGTCCTTAACTGCTTCAATTTTCGTCGAGTTCCCTAGACCTCTACAGTTCCAAGAGACAATTTTCATTACTTACTAGTGGGGGTGGACGGGCCTCCTCCTTTTTTAGACCTTATCCTTGTATTTCTGCCGAATTACATATCTATGGTGGGTTGGCTTCCTTGGGTCTTTTGTCTTTCTACCTCTTCCTCCCTAGCTTCTTTATGGGACTTCCTTCCTGCTCTTTTGGATGGTCTTTCTAAGATCTCATCCTCAGAAGAGCTTACTGGTTCCATTATTTTCTTTCTGGCTATGTCTGCATATGAAGGTGAGGGGGCTGCCTCCATGGATCCTGCCGTTTTCCCTTGTTCCCCGGTGTCTTTTCTTTTTGAGGGGGATTTTGGGTGTACCCTACTTTCCATGATTATATTTGATTCTTCTGTTTCCTTATTGAGATTTTCTGCTTGCGTTGATGATTGCGGCGTGGGATTGGGGTCCCCATCTGGTTGCTCTTGCTCCAATTGCCCAGGGTTGTCACTCTTCGTTGTTCCTTTGTTTCTAGATCTTGTTGTCCCTGTTTTCTGAACTGTGATCCACTGGTTTGTTTTCACATTCTCACTTTCCTCTGCATTCTTTTTTTTGCAGTGCCTTGCGAAGTGGCCATATCCATGGAAGTGCCGACATTTGAAAGGTAATTGTTCATAGTCTAGCTCTTGTATATGCATCCAATCTGCCGCTGTAAGTTTGATTGCCTCTGGTAATCCCACTTCCAGATCCACCTCCACGTAGATCCGAGCGCATGAGTATTGATGTTTCCTTGGTGCTTGATCGATGTACCTTCTGAGCTTGTTGCCGATTGCATGCAGTGATTTTTGGTTCCAACAATGCAAAGGGAGATGTGGTAGGCGAACCCACACTGGAACAGCGGATGGCACATCCTGAGTTGGATCGAAATCCGGGGTCCATTTGTTCAGATATAGCCCCTGGGGTCCCATGAAATGTGGGCCGTTTCTGAAAATGAGGTTTTTATCTTCAGGGTTTTCAAAGACGAAAACAAAGTAACCTTTCCCTACGAAGTGACTTTTTATCCCTTCTGAGATGAGCGGGCTCCAGTTCCTCTGCACCCAGGCTTCGACGGATTTGGGAGAGGGCCAGAGACCGGTAAATTTCCCGATAAGACCTATGTTTGCTAGATTGATTGCCGACCTGCAAGTTTCTTCTAATGGCAGTTCTACGCTTGGGATGCATTCCAGTTTCTTGATGAACTTTTGTTGTGCTACTGACGACGGTCTTTTGGAAGCCGCAACCACCAGTTTCTTGAAGGCATCAATCTCTGGCAAAGGGGGAGAGGTGGGGACGGATCCCCCACCAGCGTCCATCGCTGGGGGACCCCTGCTCGCTGCTTGCTGTGCTGATCTCTGCTTAGGTCGTGCTCCACTCGCCCTCTCGCTCCTCACGCGTTCTCAACACTGAACACAATCTGAATTTTCCAAATAGTTATTTCCTTTTTTTTAAAATAAACTAAACTATAATAATTTTTTAAATTAAAATATAATAAAATTTAAAAGTAAAACAAATTAAATAAAAATTTAAAAACTGACCATCAAATTTAAAAATAAAATAAAAAACATACATAAAAGTTAAAAAAGAATTAAAATTAAAATTAAAATTTCAAATTTAAAAAAATTAAAAAACATAAAAATAAATAAAAAACAATCAATTTTTTTTTGTAAGTGAGTGTAGATTCCTATATTACTAAAAGATATTATGGTACAAAAAGAGGGGGAATCCCTGATCTGCCAAAATGGAAACCAAACCAGGGGTTCTAGAGTTGCGTTTTCTAAGAAAGCAGAGGGGTATGGCTAGGCTGCCACCTTGGGAAACCGACCTAGCCCTACCATATCAGTTTTGAAGAGCTAAACAAAAACATATATGTAAAAATACACAACATATAAAAGGAGGTTGACCCTACACTGAGCAACATGAATTGACCAGTTGTCGACCCGGTGCTAGTCCAGGATGATGAGATGTTTTTCGACTTCATCCTTCCTATTCTTGTTCTCATCCCTCTGGACCACCATGCGAGTCTTTCTGATACAGGTTGGGGCTCAATTCCGGTCCGCTGGCATGATGTCCATGTGATGGACGTAGTGCAAGTATAGGTGGAATTGGGCTTCCATTCACTCCATTTTCTCCTTCTGGTCCCTCTGGTCCTCAGCTAACCGTTTTGTACTGGCCTCCAGGTTGCTGATGCGACTCAGGATCTCTGTAAGAAGTTTTTTGTGGTCCCTGTTATCCTTCTAGCTGGCATCTGTCCTTTTAGAGTTCATCTTGCCTATTAACATCTTTGTTCGCCATGCCTCCTCCACCATTTTGTGGTAGAGGGTTACTCTGAGCTATGTGGCTCCTAGGTCCCTTATCCAGTCTGCTTCTTGAATCAGTTCCTTCCAAGATTTACCCTTGCGTTTAGTGTTGATTTATTTCTCCCACCTGGTGATGATCGCTTTTCCCTTTGGTTCGACCAGCGTATGAAAGGTTCCCTTGGCTTCTCTGGCCACTTGTTCCATCCTTGTAATCCTCTGGGGGATTGTCGGAGGTTCTTTCCCCTGGGGGCTTCTCTTACTGTGAGTTTTCTTCATACGAACCATCTCTGCTACTTTGTGGTAGTTTTTTCCTTGGAGTCTCCTCTTATTCCTATCTACACATCCCTAGTTTATGTGGTATTTCCTGCAGTTGCTCTTTTCCTGTCTATATCTGTTCCTGGTGCTTCTTCTCTTATGGGGTTTCCCAAGCTACAGGATCGTCCTAGAAATCATGGTCTAGCCATAGCGGTGTACATTCCGATCCTTATTCCCTGGCTCGGTATGTGTGCTCCTGATGACCCAGTCGTAACCCCTGCGCCATCCCTTGCCCCTGCATGTTGTACAAATAGCTATGCTACTCCTCGTACATGTACTTGGGTGAGGTGTATCCATACTTGTCCATGGTAACACTTTTTTCCCTTCATCATTGGTGACCTTCTGATTACCTTCTTTGCCTTCCCACGAACTACCCCTATACTTCCTCCTATTGACAAGACCTTGGTGTTGTACCCCCGTTTGCTGTGTGGTCTGATTCTGCATTGTAACTTGTGATCAAGTGATGGGAAATCAGATTCTACCTGGATCCTTCGTGCCCACCAGTTAGCCTTGCATCTCCTTCCTTGGTGTGGTCATCCGTACTTACGTTGCTATCACGGTCTTTTGTCGCAAGTTGGATGCAGTCTGTTCTGAACTAACTATTCAAGATGTTACTCCAGGTAATGTCTAGTTCTAGTCCTTCCTTGCTAACCCCCTCATTAGCGATTCTGTCCGCTAGTCCATTTGTTGACCTGTGTACCCAATGCAACTCCACTGTATTCATTGTCCGCAGATGCTCCTGGATTTTTTGAAGGGAGTGTGCTAAGCGCCAGTGCCTCTGAATTTTTCCCACTCTAGTGCCATTTTGGGGTCTCTTGACTGTGTTGATTGTTAATATTATGGTAGTTGTGGGAGGTATTTACCTCTACATGTGAACCTGATGAGAATAGAAGACTCCGGGAAGCAATATAAACCCTAATGAATTGGCTAATAACCCTAGAAGCCTTGTCGGCTCAAGAATATAATTTATATTAGGCTATTAGCCTCCAAGAGAAGAAGTCGACCATAAATAATAATAATATACTGAACAGACACTATCCAGAAGGAGAATTCGGCCCCAACAAATCTGGCAGAACCAGTATAAATACAGGGTGCCAGTTCTCATTTGTCACATCTCAGGACTGTAGTTTTCCCAGTTGATGTGCACTGCAGTTGCAACTGGTGCGCAGGTTTGGAGGAGGGTTGCAGCTGCAGCTGCAGCAGCAGCAAGTTTCAGTATTTGGCTTGGATATCTCTTGGATAGGGTTTGGACTATCTCATAAGATTTTTGTGATGCGCTATCCTTGGGGAGAGATGCGCTGCTCTTTGTTTGGCTATATAGCCTAGGGTTTGCTTCCGGAGGAATTCTCAGGTCAAGGTTAAGGTGCTCGGAGGGAGGCTTCGGCTTGTTGTTGGGAGACGAGGGTATCGTCGTGGTAAAATGAGCACACCATCTTATATATTCTAATAGGTTATGGGCCCACACCCCTTCAGTCAGCCTAAAACGCTGGAAGGAAACATAGCCGTTAGATATTGAGCTCATTGAGGAACTGTCGCTAGGGTTACTAGCAGGAGCAGCTTCCAAAAGAACCGCAGCTAGGGTTACCAGCAGAAGTAGTTGCAGAAACCCTAAACCTCTTGTTGAGGCACCTTAAGTGACGAGATTGACCTAATCTCCTGATAGATCAGTGCACCATAGCCCAACGCATCTCCTGGTACACTTAGAATGCCAAGACGTGAAGTTTGGATTTCTGGTCAAATCTAGGGTTTGACCAAGTCATGCAAGCCATGAAAAACTCTATGAAGTCTGAGAACAAGCTAGAAGGAGCCTCCAACTTCAGAGCATGGAAGACAAGGATTGACCTCATCCTTGCTAAGAATAAAGTGTTGGACATTGTGAAAGGAAAGATCACGAAGCCAGAGTTCAAAGAAGGAGAAGAGAAGGAACCATAGAATGTTGCAGCTATGGAGAAGTTCAAAGACGCTGACATCAATGCCATGAGTATCATAGTGGATTCCATAAAAGACCACTTGATACCCTACATCTCCCATCTTGACTCATCGAAGAATATGTATGATGCCCTAACTAATCTCTTCTCAGTCAGAAACATTGGACAAGTTATGAGTCTGAAGAATGAACTTCGTGACATGAAGATGAATGATGACGACAACATAACATCCTACTTTGTAAGGATCTCCCAGCTAAGAGATCAACTACAAGCTATTGAAGAGATCACTTCAGAAAAGGAATTGGTGAACATAGTACTCAATGGTCTTCCGAAGACATGGGATGCATTTTCCGCAAGCATGAACACAAGGAAGGAGTACCCGACATTTGAAGAAATTTGGACTTGCTGTGCTCAAAAAGAATCAAGGATCAATGCAAAAGAGAAACCTCAAAATAAGTACGATGATCAAGACTTCACAACAATATTCAAGAACTTCAAGAATAAAAGGAAGTTTGGTTCAAGGAGGAAGCCAAATCAAGAGAAAGACATTTCAGAAATACAATGCTTCAACTGTCAGAAGTATGGTCACTACAGAAATCAGTGTCCCGAGCTAAAGAAAAGGAATA
>ML777190.1:833469-892624 GCA_009831015.1 Picea engelmannii
AAAAAAAATACAATTAAAAGCACGTGTTTTAAGTTTTAGTATAAAAAAACTTTAATTCTTTGAAAATGGTGGGGGCATCGACCCCTCCCCTTTGCCCATCATGGGGAACATCATCTCTGTCATCATCTCCATAAAGAGTCATTTACCTACTATCATAATGAGGGTATGCATTTCCCGAGTCGTTTACCTACTCTCATCAATCACGAGGAAATACATTCTCATGTTTCCCAATCCTCATCATTCCCATAAATAAAGTCTGCCCAGCCGTGTTTAGTTTTTTTTCTTAAATTAAAAAAAAATAAAAATTGTGTTTTCACTTATTATTATTATTGTTGTATTATAAAGTTAGAATTTTTAGGGCTGCCTTTTATTTATTTTTTCAAAAATTTACTTTTTTTTTTAATTATTTTTTATTAAAATGTTGTGATTTTTTTTCTTCGTAAGTTGGTTGTTTGTATTACTTTTCACAATAAAAAAATATATAAAAGGTTCCAAAAATTGATGCTGAGGTTGCCATGAAAGGAAACCAACCTCACTACCAAAGATAGAAGTTCCATAAAATTCTACTATAGCAATTAGTGTCTAACATAATGACAGGATTAACAGTATATAAAACGATGTTAGGCCTGTAAATATAGCAGAAGAGATAACTTTGTTGTTTGGTAGGCCATATAGAAGCTATAAAAAACAAAAAGTAATAGTCCATGTAGATTATTTGCTTGTATAGTTGTAAGGGAAGACATGCTTGGACGATTCTGGCCACTTTGGCTACATGGTTGCCTATAGCAGCTCCTCTTTAGTGCGATGCTAAGCGGGGTTCTATGCGCCTGAGTCCAAAAGCCAGTGCAGGCGCTTCTCCATTAGCTCATGATGAAATTCTATCTCTACACTATCGTGACACAACTCCAAAATGGTTTTCCTATGAACATCAATGAAGAACGGGTGAGGCAGAGGCAAAGGGACATAAATGGAAGTTGCATCTGGGTTGGGGAGATGTGAGGCGGTGGTAAAAGTCATGGGAGGAGCAGAGGATGGATTGTGGTTGTCGACTTCGACATGAGGAAGGGAAAAATGGTGGTCTGTGCTAGAGTGTCAGGGATAGATGTAGCAGGGAACGAGACGATGATGTGCGGAGGGAGTGCGACCACTCTGGGTGGAGCGTGAGCCTACTCATAATGATTGGGATCACTCTCTAGGCATAGGAAGACACTAGGGAAAATCGTGTAGAAGGGTGGTGAGGGTGAAATAGGTACTCGTGGTCGAGAGGGGGAGCTTGGTACAATGATAGAGATCTAGCATGGAAGGAGGAACAATCGGAAGAAGGAGAGCTCATTGGGCAAAGAGATTAGCATAATGAGAAATCTTCATGAGGAAGGCGATGAATTTAGCCCACAGAAGACTCTGGAGAGCCATCGAGATCACACGAGCGTCGTACCTCGTGGAGGACAGTTGCAGGCGTGTTTGGAGATTCGAACGAGGTTGGAGTAAATGATCGCCACTAGGGTGACACACGAGGAGAACCGGGGTGGTTGGCATTCGTAGGATCTTGTGAAACGTGGTCGTCAGTTGACACCCCATCCAGGGTAAATTTTTTCCTTCTTTATTCCTAAAAGAAATTTGTTTTTTTTCTTTAAAAAATGAATTTGTTTAGATTTTTTTCCCAATTTATTTATTTTCTTAATGTAAATTATTAAAAAAAATAAGATTAATTAGTAAATAAATTATCAAGTAATAACACTTTCAGATTTAGGAGTCGATTTCAATGTTTTATTTGCAATGATGTTAGTGGTTAAGGTCACAATTTCAATTAGGCCATATTTTTAGCCCACCCAGTGGTTGATTCCGCTAGATACAAAAAAAATAGCACTTTTAGATTTAGGAGTCGATTTTCAGTGTTATATTTTCGATGGTTCCCACTGGTGAAGGTCACGATTTCAATTAGGTCATATTTTTAGCTTAAAAAAAATGGTGCTACCATTAACATCACTTTTCGATTTAAGGGTCAATTTTAGGGTTTTGTCTGCAATGCCAAGGTTGTGATTTTAGACAAGTCACAATTTTAACCACCTCTAAAAAAATGGTGCTATCAATAGCACCACTTTTTGAAATGGGTGTAAATGTGACCTCTAAAACACGAGAAATCTAGAGAGTTCTCATTAAGTTGGTAACTTTGTTAACATAATTTTCAATCGAAAAGATCACAACAGAGAAAGTCTTCAACAAATAATTCAGGTGATGGAGGTGACAAAAATCCTCTGCAGGGAAAATTGGAAAAATCACACAAAATTCAAGTAAAAAGAAGAAGTACCAATTCTCAGTAGGAAGTTGAAAAACATGTACCTGAAATTGAAGCTTCTCTTAAAGATATGGACTTGGATTTTGATATTGAGAATATCCAATTTCCTGATGATGACCAAGATTGCCTGAAACTCAACAACTTGCAGTTGAGTTTTCCATTCAAGAAGAAGTATTTTTCAGAAGAAGAATCCATCTATATACAAAATGATTTATTTGATAGAGCTTCCAGAAAGTTGATTTTTGAAAGATCCTATTAAAAAAAAAAGGGAAAATCTCATGCTTAACTTGACCTTAGTGATTTTCTTCCATCTAGAATTGCCAAGTTTCATAAAGCTACAGGGTTCCATGCTCTGGATGTTTCGACAGATGATATGGAAGATGAAAATTCTGGTCTTAAAGAAAGAATCAAGGAATTAGAGTCTACTCTAATGCCACCTTCAATACTCACCACTCCAATGTCAACAATCTAACCTGAAAAGAGCTCCAATAAAACCCCATAATCAAGTCTAAGGATAAAAGGGGCATCAAGTCTACTCACTGCGACTAGGCACTACATTGAAGAAAATATTAAGAAAATAGTGTCTCTTATCTTATAGACTTGGGATTTAGCAAATAAATTTGTCTCTCTTAGTTCTAGAATTCAAAATACCAGGGAATATTTACATGCTCACATAACAAATGATGAAGCATTTTATAAGGATGCACTTTCTACATTTATTATAAAGATTTCAGGGATGACTAAATACTAAAGAAAACAAGAAGATTTTCCCTCTCCGATTTGTATCAAGCAATTGAAGGCATGTTGGATAAAAATGATCAACATATTAAGAGAGTTATTAGATAACTTTAATGCTTTAAGTAGAAAAAAGGCTAAAGCTTATTCAAAATTGACATATTAGACCTTGTGTGCACGTCTATTGAAGGACAAGATCCAAGGCTAATTTCAAATTCAATGCTTCAAACAAGACAACAATTTGAAGAACATGTTGAGAAATTGAAAGGACTATCAACAAAAAAATTCAACAACATGATTGAGTATACAAAACATGACATTGAAAGTTGGTTTGTTGAGTATGTAAATAGAAATTAAGACATCAAAATTACATTACAACAAATTTCAATTGATTATAAAGAAATTGAAGGTACATTATTTGATATAAAGTTTAAACAAGAAGTGATTGTTGCTCCTTTACGTGATCATATTGAAAATTGGTTAAACTCAGCTTTAATCAACATTACCGAGGAGAACCAAACAAAAGCATTTGGTACCTATGAAGAAATTGTCACCAGACGAAATATAAGAACAAAAATGACCCAAAAATGGTAGGAGAGATTCCATTACAATAAGTCTGAATTGATCACATCCCTTTCTTTGTCCTTTCATAATTCATCTATTTATAATTTTATCTGTTTTAAGAAGAATATAACTGAATTTTGATTGTTCCCTCTTATCTTCTTTTCAGGTTTTACTTTGCTCACACCTTGTTTGCATTCTATTCCCACACTTCCCTTCTTCTACTTTATATTTATGGTCCACAGAAACCCCAATCCCAGTCCATTTTGGACGAATGATTTTATTTTCATAAGACTATCTAATACCATATTATTTTTTGAGAAAATCCAAGAGAACTATTTCAGGGTTAATTTTAATTGTATCTTTGAACTCTGAGCATTTGAGTAAAATATGTTTGAAATTGACCTATCAAAATCATGTTTTGATTTTAATATAAAGACTCTTTTAAAGTTCTCTCATATCTAGGCCATTTGTCTTCCTTTCCTTGAATGTGATAAAAAATATTTAATATTGTAATGGATGTGAGATTTGTGTTATAACTTTCTTATCTGTATACAATATTTCTGCAACAATACTTTATGAGTGGGTTCCTGGTCCTTTTCTCATGAAATTTGATGTATGTATATTATTTATCTCAATGAAAAGATATTTCTTTTATTTATTTGAATAATAAAGATCTGAAGTTTGTTGTTTAGCATTCACCTACATTTATATCATTGTCCCAAAAATCTTCAGAGATAAAACTTTAAAGAATTCAAAGAGGAGTTCCACATCTATAAAAATGAAGGGGGATTATTATCCTCATGAGTTTATTGTTTCGATCTTAAATGATTCAAACATCAACATTGTTGCATGCCTTGGTCTGTTGTAGCAACATGATCATCTTCATGAAAATCACCCAGTGGGAATTTTTCTATTCTTTGTTCTTCTGGTGAATAGGTAGGTCATTCCCCAAGAGGTCCCTTTACTGGTTCTTGTGTGGCAGTAGGGGGATTTGGTTCTATTTCCTACTTATATTCCTCTTTAGTAGAAAAATTTGATTCCTCAAGAGTGCCTCTTACTGTACCAACAAGAGACATTGTTTCTAGTTTGTTTCCCTCAATTATGTCGATTGTAGTGTCAATGAGAACATCCAATTTCCCTTTTTCCTCTGTACTTCTAGAGTGTTCTGACATTTCCATTTGTGCTTCTTGAATCTTGGGTGATTGTACTGGAGGAGTTCTCTCTACTATTTTTGGTGAAAGAGCAGAGGCTTCTTCCTTCTCGTCCTTGTTGACTTGCGCTGGGGCTTGTTCATGCATAAGCATCTCCACTGGTTCTTGTGGTTCAATGGAGGATGTCAAATTTTCATCGTCTATGTATGCTGTCAGGAGAGCGGTGAGGCATTTTCTGAAAGTGTCTTGGTCCTGTTCTTGGGAATCCAGGTGAGTATCCTCCTTTGGTTCTTCTGTAGCAGGGGAGGATTCAACTTCCTTTGTTTATTGGTTTTCCTCATGCACTGGATCCTGGGGATTGACGATTATTCTCTTCTTACGCCAAGTGGTAGCCTCGTATTTTTTCCTTTGTTTCTTAGGCATGGGAGGCAGTGTTTAGGTAAAACCTCGGAGTCACTTTGTGCCCATTTTGTTGGTCATTATCTCCACATCACTATCACGGTCTAGTTCCACTGGAGTTGCAACATGGAGGGATTTTTCCCTTCTTTTTTTGCTTGGGTTTCTTTTGTGGAGTTGCAAAAATTGTTACTTCTATGTCTATATCCTCATTTTCTGGTGGAAGTGTTGCAACCATAGTCTCTTCTGGGGCCATAAGTGCAGGCATTCCTTGCTCGACTTCCCGAATGGAAACAACCTCATTTTCATTGAGGAGAATTGAAACACTATACTGTTCCAAGTGCAACCCTTTTTCTACAACGCATGCTCGACTAGTAATTTTATGAGGCCGTGATGAGATACAACCTCCCTAGGGTTTTTGGCCCTTTGAACCAACTCTCCCATTGTCTGTAATGTCTTGAATATAAAATATGACATATTGATTTGCCAGTTATGGCGTAGATGGTCAAGTAGGTAGATGTGTTGAACGTAAATGGTGCCATAGTTCCCTTCACAAGTGAAGAAACGATGGACAAAGATAATCATGTCTTCCCATGGATGAGGTAATGACCGGTGATTGAATCTTATTCCTTTCTTGACTAAAGCTTTCCCTGGTTCGAGGAATTGCCTTGGAATTTTGGGGTGCTAAGTCCTTCGACTATACCATCTCTTTCCTGAGTGAGGTAGCCCCGTGACTCTGGCCACAATATCCTTTGTGACCTCCTTCTATGTTCCTACAACTATAGATCACTCTGTTGTGCATTTCATGGTGAATTATAGTGAAATCTCATCATTGTAGCTCTATAATCGTAACACATACTCCATCTAGCTCGCTCGTATCAAGATTTCTCTAATGACATCATAAACCTCTAACAACATTGGTTCGATCGACTCTCCATGGATTAATGATCCACCCATGTCTCCTTTCCTATTTTAACTCTGCATGTTCATGTTTTGCAAAGCTATGCGAGTTATGGTGTGGTAAGTTCGGAATTGTAGCAATTAAGGATGGTGGTTATGATAGTGGTGATTACGGTAATGATGTTCTGGTGTGGCGATTTTATGGAGAAATGATTAGACACATGCCATTAGAATGTATTTATTGCAAATTTGGATAGAAACGTGTACCTGGAAACCTTTAGTGGTTTACGACTACGACACAGATTGAGTCTTGACGATGAAGGACGCAGTCCCATCAACTATTCTCATCGAAACTACGACATCGGTGTCATCGGTTTCGTCGACTGGAATTGTAGGAACAATGGTGTTTAGAAACGAGAAATGCAAGTGGAGTCACAACAACGACAGTTGCAATGATGAAACTGCAACAATGATAGTGTATGTTTATGGTGGGGATATGAATTGCAACATAGATGTTGGAGGGGAAAGGTGTGGGTGGAAAGTGAAAAAAATGGAGTGAAGCTGCGAATGGAGTTGCAACAATGAAGCTGCAACACTCGAAAACGAAATGACTGAAATTTGTTTAGAGGGAAAAAGTCATGCCATGAAAGTTGGAATGACAAAGTTGCAACATAGATGATGCATTATATGGTATGTTTCTGAGTCACAACATTTGTAGTGTAGGAAAAAGGTGGAAAGTGGGAAGATGAACTGAGGCTGCAACATAGTTGCAATGATAAGAGTCGCAACAATGAGGATGCAACAGTGAAAACAAACAAATATTTGGGTGAAATAGAACTTATGATTTGTGTGGAATGAAATAAGGATGCAACAGAGTTGGAACTAAGAGAATGAGAGAAGGGAAATTGGTAAAATGTTGGGAGGATTGCGGGTGGAGTAGAAGTCAAGGAAATGAGAATGGAATTGGAAAAATGAATATGGCATTGCAGGTGGAGTAGCAACCAAGAGAATGTGATAAAGGGTATGAATGCAGTGAGGGATTTGTAGGAACAAGAGTCACGAAAACGTGAATAGTGGTTGCAACAGGAGTTGCAGCCACACGAGTCACAACATAGGGAATTGTAGTGACAACCAGAGTTTCAACAACAGGTGTTATAACGAAGAAAATTGTTGCGAAGAAGGGAGTTGCAACAACTAGATTTGTAGCAAAGGAATTTGCAGCAAGGAGAATTGTAGCAGAGAGAATCACAATGACTGGAGTGGAAACAACGTTATTCTGCCCTGCGTATCCTGCAAAAAATATTATTAGAAAGAAACAAGTTTTTATTGAGAAGGATCCTGACATAATCATCACGAAACTGTGAAGTGCCCTTCTTGTTTATTCTCGGTATTTTTTATTTTTTTTTGGCATCGACTAATATGGTTTTTGTTCTTTTTTCTTTTTAGAATTAGGAACAAAAATTTTCCAGTAAGAACAAGTTCCAGGTCACTATCGGGACATTCATTTGTAATTTTTATCAAAAACGCTTCCTTTGATAAGGGTTGCTGGTACAAGCGAAGTCTATGTCCATTAGACATAAGAGGAATCCTATATCCATTTATGGTGTGGAGTTTGATGGCCCCACTATCATAGACTATATCAATCTCATATGGACCAAGCCATTTGGTGCAAAAATTTCCTCTGAAAGATTTGAACGTGGAATCAAATAAGAATGCCCAATCTCCAGTCTTGAACTTCTTTTTCTTGATAAACTTGTCGTGCCATTTATCCCTTTGATGATGTATCATTATGGTTTGATATAGGGCATCTTATCGTAGTTTGTCTAGTTCGTTGATTTGGAGCAGTCTTTGCTTCTGAGCCTCTGATAGTTCCAACCCAAGTTGTAGTGTTGTCCTTAGTGTCTGAATCTCTATTTCGATGGGTAGTAGTACTCATTTTCCATAGACCACTACATAAGGTGTGAAGCCTTATGTAGTGGTCCTCCAGGTGGTTCTATAGGCCCATAAGGATTCAAGAAGTCTGTTGGCCCAATACTTGAGGTGTAATCTCACAATTTTTGTAATGATGGCCTCAAGGATCTTGTTAGTCCCTTCTACCTGTCTATTTGTCTGTGGATGATATAGTGTTGTTACTTGTTACTTGATTTTGTAGTTGTCCATTAGATCTCTGACAAGTTGTGATGTGAACTAAGTTCCTCTGTCAGTCACTATCTCCCATGGTATCCTAAACCTTACAAAAATTTCCTCTTTGATAATTTATACTACCACTTGTTCAGATGTAGGAGTGTCGACGAGATGGAGGTTTATTGGTCCCACAAAATCAATGGATCATTTTTCAAAAGGTTCTAACACCATCTGTGGTTGTAGTGGAATTTCATATGTTTGTACGGGTCTACCCAAGTGTTGACAATTTCCGCACCTCTTCACATATTCTTTGGAATCTCTAAAGAGTGTGGGACAGTAATACCCCTGGTGAATTATTTTGTACCCAATTATTTTATTTGCAAAGTGCCCCCCACATGGCCCATCGTGACAAGATTTTAATATCTCATAGACTTCGTCCTCTTGTACACACCTTCTGATATTCAAATCAAGTCCAGTGTAGAAGAGGAAGCCATCAATCCATGATAATCTTTCACTTTTCAAGACTATACTTTGTTGTTCTTTGGGGGTCAGATGATGCGGAAGTTTATCTACAGGAAAAAAGTTATCAATATATGCAAACCAAGGTGAGTTAGTAGATACTGCAAAGAGGTGTTCATATGGAAAATGGTATTCTACTATAGGTTCAATCTCTTTAGATGTTATTAAGAAACAAAGTCAACCACCACATTATCTTTTCCTGGTTTGTTTAAAATGGTAATGTCAAATTCTTGCAATAAAAGAAACAATATAGTAACCATGTCATTTGTGATTGGTTTGTTCATTAAATATTTAGTAGCAACATGATCAATATGTAATATTATAGAATATTTAGTAATGTAGTGTCTAAACTTGTTGATTGCGTTAAGAACAACAATAAACTCTTTCTCAGTTACCGTGTAATTCAATTAAGAAGGTGAGAGATTCTTACCGACATGGTATATTGCATATGTGTATTTTACTTCAAGTTGTCTGAGGACTGCTCTGATGGCTATGTTAGATGCGCCTATGGAAATGTGGATCAAGAGGGTCCAATCAGGCCTTCTTAGTACAAGAGCCTTAGATAATTTAACTTTTAATTCATCAAGCACCTGTTGGCATGTCTCTGTCCATACAAACTCAATATCTTTGCTAAGTAAGGAAAATAATGGATGGGCAATATGTGAAAATTTTTCAATGAATCTATGGTAATAACCAACATATCCTATGAATATTTGTACCTGCTTCTACAAAGTTGGAGTTGGAAAATTGAGTATTACCTTTATTTTCTCTGGTTTGACTCGAATATTTTTTTTTGTGATGAGATGTCCAAGTACAATGCCATCGATTTCCATCATGAAACACTTTTCATGACTAAGGGAAACATTTTACTCTTTGCATATGATTAATGTATTTTATAGATTGGCCAAAGCTTCATCAATTTTTTCTCATGTGTCATAACGTTGATGGTGCCCCCTAATTCGATCAGTGTGTTACTAATAAGTGTATTATTGATTTTCACATTAACGACTGGAATTCCATGGTCAAAATACTTAGTGGCGAGAAATCCCCCCATGATTAGGTCTGATAATTTCCCCATGACGTGAATAGTTTGGGGATCCTTTCATTTCCTACTGGGCTTCCTCAAACAAAGTTCTCATATCTCTTTTGAATAGATAGGTACATCCTTAATGGATTGAAATAATGGTATTTTGACACTCATATTCTTGAGTTCTCCTAAGAAATCAAACTCATGTTGTATAGAGGGTTTGTCTTGATTTAGCCTTTCAGGATAAGGTGGGTCCCGAAGTGTCGGGTGGGAATTTTCAGTTTTTTAAGGTTCCTAAGATTGTTTTTGTTCCAATTCCTCACTTGGGACCTCCTCATATAGATATTCAATGCTAATGTGAGGTTGGTCCTTGGTTAGAGTCTTCCCATATCTAAGGTGTATATTGTTACAGTCCATGGAAGAGATGGAGTATGTTAGGTAGGTCAGATAGGTTGCAAGTCCAACAACTTGCACTAGTTGGGATGACCTCCCATTATTTGGGTTAGGCACAAGTTGTTTAGGTAGTTTCGGTCGAGGAGGGGTGGATGTAGATGCCCACATCTGAGGAGGGGGAAGAAGTTGCATTGGTGGTTGTGTCATAGGTAGTTGGGGTCCTCCCATGGTGGGATTTCTCCAATATTGTTTCCATAATTGATTGGGCGAGGGAGCTACACATTGTTGAGTTGGCATTCCCCATGGTTGAGAAGCATATTTCATTAAAGGGTTAGTCCAATATGAATTGAAATATTGTGATTGGTCTTGGATCATACCTTGAGGTTTAGACTACCAGGGTCGCTTCTGAGAGACGTAGCATAACTGTTCTGACTCCTTAGATTTTTGATAGATGGCCTTTAGTCGATCCAAGGATGGAAAATTATGTGTAGCATGGACTTCGCAGCATATCCCACAGACCTCAATCTAATCCAATAGACATTATCTCTTCAGATGATTTTTTCTACACTTTGGGAAAAATATAGCCAATGCTTGTTCTATTTCCTCATGTTTCTTCTTTATTTACAGTGTATCCAGTTGGGAGCTTAGGGAACTAAGTACATTTATTTTAAAATCTTTTAACATGTTCCCAATTTCTTCCTTCATTACTCCACTTCTAGAAATATTTCCTATTCTTGCCAACATATCTCTTGGCCCTTTCCTTGTTTTAGATGTGCCTCTGTAATACTTATGACAAACTTCCAAGTTAATATCATACTCCAACTAAGAGACATCTCCCCCACCCATAAGTTTGAGGATCTATACAATCATCTCGAATTCCTCTTAGAAATAATACACATAACGTTTCAGGAGCCAAGTCTTCTTGTCTTTCCCTTTGTAAGTTGTAAGTGAATCACTCAACGTAGTCTTCCAAGCTCTCATCTTCATGCTGCATCATTTTGAAGAATTCTTCCCTTGTTTCCTTGTCTTTGTAGTAATCTTAGTATTTTTCTATAAATTTCTTTGTCATCTGGTCCCATGAGTGGATGTTATCCTTTCTAAGGCTCATGAACCATCGTAATGCAACACTCTTAAGTGTGGCAGGAAAGAGCTTCAATTTCTGGGCATTTGTCACATAATTGTAGCTTCTACAAAGCACATCAAATTCGAAGAGGAAGGTATCATGATATTCTTTAGATATCCCATGAATGTTTGGCAAGTTGGAATGATGGATGTTCTTCATCTTGGTTTCCTCATTAGTTTCTTTGATTGGGAATCCAAAAGTAGTGGGTTCCTCTTTGACAATTTCATGTGCCATTTCTTTCTGAGGGTTGTCCTCTACTTCTAAAGGTGCCTCGAGAAAAAGGAACTCTTTGAAATGATATTGCTCGTTGATCTGCTCCTTTGACAATGGGATCTCAGTGTACAAATATCCTTGCACAGTTTATGATACCTGAGGAGATGCTTCATGCTTATTTTTGGCAAGGGAATTTGTTGTGGGTGATAAGTAATTCAGTTGAGGTTGCTCCTTCCCCTTTTGTGATTGACCCGCATTGTTAGATTTTTGGGGGTTTTTGGAAGAGATAATAAATATACCCTACTGATCTTGAGATTTGGGCATATAAAAGACTTAGAAAAATGTCTTACAAATTACTGAAAAGAAATCATAACATCTATTCTAGTGAAATGAAAAAAAATTGACACAATTTAAACAACACTACTTTCTTTTGATAGTTCCTCGACAACAATGCCAAAAATAGCAAACCTTTCAATTACTTTCTAATCAAATTAGTAAGCAAATGAAGAGTTGTACATATAATTATCAATCCGAGGCTCATATGGAACTTACGAACTGTCATGTACAATATATGCAAGAAGAGTGTTGTTTTGACTATGGCGTTGTATGAATTTAATGCCATAATTCAAAGACTCATAATACTTATTTAAGTCACCAACCTATTCTAAGGGCTCGGTTACTCTATAGAAATTAAATCACACTTGTAAGAATTGAAATCACACTTGCGGAAATTAAAACCGCACTCGCGGAAATTGAAATCTCACTTGGGGGAATTGAAATCACACTTGTGGGAATTGAAATCACACTTCTAAAAATATAAATCACACTTGCAGAAATTGAAATTACACTTGTAGGAATTTGAATCACAGTTGTGGAAATTGAAAACACACTTGCATAAATGAAACTTTTGTTTATGATACATTGGTGACTTGCTCGAGTATAATGAAGGTCTTGTGTTGTCACAACAATTAAGTGTTTTTTCATTCAATATTAATCCAATAATACAAATCCAAAGTCATAAAGACTAAACCTAAAGAGAATAAGAAAATAAACACACTGAGTGCGGTTGCAAGTAGAGTTGGAGCAATGTGAGTTGCAACAACAAAGTTGTAGCATGAAAAAAAAGATATCTAACCAAGTTACAACAACACGAATCATAGCAATTGAATCCTGTTATAACCAAAACTTGAAGAGACATGAGTTGTAGCAATGAAAAGCGCAACACGATTGTGACATTACAAGATGGTGAACTTAGAAAACTAAACCACTCATAAGTCATAACATCGTTATGTAGATTGGGAATTACAACAGACTGAAAGGTAATTCTGAAATACAAGAACTATACTATGATTATAGAACAACAAAAAACCAGAAAACGTTTACAACATGTGAATAAAGTAATGAACTTGGAATTACAACAATTGGAAGCCTTGAAATTTAAAATAAACTGAACATAAGTAAAATGCTAATTATAACACTATTGTTACAAGAAATACCTAAATAAGGAGGGGGGACTGCCCCCTCAAGAAAGGCACTGGGCTATGGATCCAAAATCACATGATCAATCAATACATCAACACATGACTAGAAAGCCGAAACCAAATTATATTGTCGTAAGTTGAAAAATACAATAGCAAATTGTAATTGCCAGAACAATTTCCCTCCCTCGGCTCTTGGGGAGCCGATGTTTTTATACAATATGACCACTGTTCTAAAATTATACAAACAATGGATGGACAACCGTGAGAATCCGTCTGTTCATCCGGTTACAATGATTCTTTCAATTACAGGCGTATGCTGACTCGATAGGTAACCGATTTATGTACTCACCTATTTGTCTTATGTCGCCTTCCCTCATGGATATGGCTTCCCAACTATTGGCTCCCAACTTCCAGCTAAAACGTTGACCACTGGGATGGTGATCTATTTCTAGAGTTGCAACATGAAAATAATGCTTGTGTTTGTAACTATTTTGTCTAAAATTGCATCAACTGTGGATGCACCCTGATTTGCAGAAATTGGGTTTTCTGCTCGAAATTGCAACAACATTCTTGGGCTTGAAACTATGTCAATTTGGATTTGCAACATAGAGGTGTTTCATATACTAGAATCATGTGCAACAATGTTAGCCACTGATAATAATTATTTCCTTCCTAAGAGTTATGCAAAAATAACGTAATAATGGTGTATGGGGTAGGATTCATACCTTCAGTGACAAATGAGGTGAACTGGATAATGTAAGTATAAAAAAGGAAAGTGATAAATGGAAAATGTTAAGAAAAAAGGTATAGACAGTGTTAGCACAAGAATTCTCATCTAGAAGAGGCCTAACTATCAGAGTTTTGGATTTTTGCTAAATACCAGTTCCCTCAGTGGTAAAATACACTACATCTTTACACTGCCAAGGCATCTAAGTAAAGGGGGTTTGATATCATGGAAGGAAATTAATTACTCTGCACATGTTCAAGATTGAAGGCACTGCTTTTTTTACAATGCTACCTAAACTGACACACAGACGCAACATAGTGGCGCTACCTACAGGTGCCGCGTAATATTCTGGTAGAAAACGAATTGTGTAGAGTTATTTTACCAGTTTTGAGTCATTAACTTAAAACTTTGATTGTGAACAATTAATAATGTATTTTTAAAAACTGGAGGAGGTTTTTGTTCATAAAATTCCAAATAACAAAAATGTCTCTCATTTTTTCAAAATGTATTTCGGTTTGAGAGATATTGGATATAGAAGTAGGCGCTGCATACTCTGCAGGGTGGTGTTGCATACTAATTTCTTGTAGCGGTCACAGTTTTCATATTCGCCTTGTTGGGAGCATGCCACATGTCAAGGAGGGTTCGAATGAATTCTAAAGCATCATTTAGATGTCAAGGGACACCTGCACCTAAGATTTATCTCTAGAAAAGGCCTCATGCATGAGGTGGAAACAATTTATTAATGACTTCCAACAAATTCTTGAAAATCAACAGTTTACTGGATTTTTGTCTCTTTGACTGTTGCCACCTATCTCCAAGGCTTAGAATCCAAAGGAGGAGATGGGATTAGACCTCCTTAGGTTATTTGGATGCTATTTTCTATTTAAGGAAGGAGAGATCTCTTGGAGAGTGGTTGGATTCATGAGCAAGAGAGATGAGAGAGATGTAGGAGGCACTTTGCCTGTGATCATTGTAATCCTAAGGGGCTTTTGTTTTTGTAAACATTTATGTTATTGAAGGTTCATGATATATGTGTTATCAGATTGTATCTCTTGTTTTATTTCCCAATTTTTCTTCTTACTCGAATGAATTTTACACCTTGAGGATCATGGTTGCCTTTGATTAATGGATTCTTGAGCATCTGAGGATCTGATGTATTTTTCCTATTAGTCACTATTTATATTCAAGTACCTTGAATTCATTTATGTAGAGAGGATCTCTGCCTTATGGATGTTCTTCTTTGTGTTATATTTTTCTTCCTCTATTCAATAAACCTTTATCTGATATGCATATTGATTGCATTTAATGAGCAGGGTGTTTGCTTGACTACATAGCCCAATGGTCCATCATTGATTTACAACAACTTACTGTCCTTCCCCTTCCTTGTTTTCTTCTTGTTAATCCACAAAACCAATCAAGCATTTTTATTTCTATGTTACCGAGCTTACTCTCATTTGCAGTCTGGGAGTGACTCTTGGAGTGATAACATAATTGGCACCATTGTCGGGGACAAAGATGAATGATAAATCTTCCCTGGGAGAACGACATTGATCAGATCCAGCTTTTGATAGTGAACAAGGGCCGGTCACATAATCAGAACTGCATCATTCACCTGGTGACTCCACTCGAATCCACTCCATGAAGGAAGATCATGTTGGTGACTTCACTAATATGGGATAGTCATAGCCATGGAAGCTATCTTGGCTCGGAGGTTTTCACCTTTCAATTTTTCAGCTATTCCTGGTTTTCCTAATCATCTTCCTTCCTTCTTAGAATGTGCATATTTTCTGCCTTTATTTCATGGAGAAGAAGGGGATAACCTTGCCCAACATCTCATAGATTTTCATCAGTGCATAGATAATCTGAATTTCTATCATGAAGATGCTCTCATGAAGATGTTCTTATAATCATTACATGGTGATGCTCGAAGTTGGTTGTATCATTCACTCCCTGTTGCCAGCATATCTTCACTGCAGGAATTTCATGCAACTTTCAATAAGAATTTCAGTAGGTACTACTCTTTTGACAAACTTCTTGAAGGGTGTTGTGAAAAATACAAGCTTTATATTCAACAGGAAGTAGAGTCTTCTTCATGTGATGAGCTTAGTAATGATCTGATTGAAAGTGAAAGTGAAGATGAAACTGAGTTTTCTAATGAAGATGTGCATGAAAAAATTTCTCCTTCTAATTCCTGAGAAGAGGACTTTCATGGCATGATTGATGGTTGTACTAATGATTGCATGGATTTAGATCCATTAAATCCTATAGATTATGCATCCAATCTCGTTGTTTTACAAGAAGAAACTATTATAGAAAATAATCTTTCTCCTTTCCCGCAAGAGGTTTCCCATCCTTTGTTAGTACCTGAGATTGAAGAAGAAGATCAGGAGATTGATCAACTTTTTATGCAAGAAAAGGGCATGCTTGATTCACCTATTTTTGATGAATATTTTAATGAAGGAGAGCATATCTCTTTTGTCGACGTGATGAGAAGCCCACCATTTTATGACTGTTATGAATCAGATGTTGATGGAGAACAACTGTGTATAGAAATTAGCCATCCAAAAATTCCCGCAGTAAACATTCAACAGTCACCTTCTCAAATCAGTGAGCCTGCATGTATTGTGTTGGAACCTGGATCTGCAGAAGACACCAAACAATCTATCATCAACAGTGAAGCTAACATACAGTCCTATTCAGATTTGCAAGCATCCGAAGGTGGCAACCATGATCAACAGGAGGATATGCAGAGACTTTCGGATCTTCAATTGAAATAACAACAAGAGGTATTTGTTTTCAGTCTTATAGATCCATTTGCTAATTATCTCAAGTCTCTGAGCAGCTTGGATGTCAGAGAACTTTTTTCAATTGAAGGATGGTTGTCCTGCTCTTTTGAAATGCATTTATGTATTCTTTGGTTTCCTACATTGATCATTTCCGGATCAAGATGCTTACCAATCAGTCAGATTCTTGTATGGATTCATTGGAAGCATGATTTTACCTAATCTGAAGCAACACACTTGATTAGAGTAGAAGTAGGAAGAAATAAGATCATTTTTTAGCATTTCCTTTTTGTCAGTTTTCAACATACAACCATATTAGTTTCAAATAAGGAACATAGGTGCTTTCGAGTACAGAGGTTTTCTGGGACAGAGTTAAAGATGGACAAGGCATAGGTCTACAAGTTCTTGGCAGCTGGTGGGGAGCATTCCATCCCCCATGGAGCCTATGTTAGCACAAGAATTTTCATCTAGAAGAGGCCTAACTATCAAAGTTTTGGATTTTTGTTAAATACCAATTCCCTCAGTGGTAAAATACACTGCCTATTTGCACTGCCAAGGCATATAAGTAAAGGGGGTTTGATATCATGAAAGGAAATTAATTACTCTGCACATGTTCAAGATTGAAGGCGCTATGTATTTTACAATGCTACCTAAACAGACACATAGGCGCAACACAATGGCGCTACCTACAGGCGTGTTGGAAGCCCAATATATTTTTTAACTTTTTATACCAATTAAATGATCCATATAGCTGCCTAACTGGGGTCATGAATCTATATTACTCTTCATGAGAAATTTTTGAAATGACAGTTGTAAGTTGTCACTTTTACCTATTGTTTTTTCATGCTTCGTTCATGACTATAAGCATGAAAACTTGCGACTGTGTTACCATCCTGTTTGAAAATTTATTAAAGGCAAATTATTCCTGGACAGTTTATTAATGAAACCTTGTTCCTTGCCATGAAGAACTAGTCTCTTTATTTCGATTCCTTGAACACCAAGCATGCTTAGGGATTGATAGTTATATCAACAAAGGACCTTTTTTATTTGAGCATTGGCATGGTTTTTTTTTGTTGTTTGATTCTTGGTTATATGTTTCTTCATTACTAGGTTTTTGATTTTCAATTTTTAACCTCCCAACCCATATGATCGAACCCACTATGTCTCACACTCATCTCCTTTTTAATGCCATGGTACTGGCTTGTACTTTTTGAAAGGTGTTGATACGATTTACAATCAACCATCATTTCCAAGACTGGTCTTGGGATTTGCAAACCCTCTTCACATGCATTTCAATTAACGCCCATCTTATCGTTATGAGTTTTCTTCTCATACACCGTTCACTGTTGATGTTTCTCAGGCTCGGGGTATGGCTCCGCTCTGTTCTCACAAAGCCTCCCTGCACACTGTGTTTGATTGATTACTCTTTCATCCAGTATGGCTCATGTTGTTAGAGTCGAACCTAATGGCATTCAAACTTTGCTCTTATATGACGATGCTAGAGAGGATCTTGAGATAATGGTTGGCTCGTTTTCCTTATAAAATTTCAGTGTTTCAATTCACAAACTGCCCAGGAATTCGATTTCTCCTTCGATGGGTGTAGAGCTAAGGTGGGTGATGTCCAACTTGAGGTCACAGAGGATTTCCTGAGTCAAGCTACAGGACTCCCTGTAAGCGGTCAAAGGTGGTTCAAAAATGCAAAAGTGGAAGAAGTTCCTTGGACTCTTCTCTTTACATCTCAAAAGATAAAAGGATGTGACAAAGGTATGCCCATCTCCTTACTCAAAGTTCGTTGGCATGGTCTACTTGCTGTGTTAAAACAGTTTATCACCTATGAAGGACGTTTCGGTCTTGTGTTTCTGTACCATTTGCGTCTACTCATGATTTTTATTGGGTTTTCCTTGAACATGCCATACTATTTATTGAGGAGCCTTTATAAAATGGGCAAAATATATAGAAAGCAACGATCATACTCGAGCCTCTTCCATCATGGCTTAATTAAAATCTTGCTTGTGCATCAATTAGAATTGCAGAATGACAGTTGGGATTCATTCATAACTAGAAATAGTTATGGTAACCTTGATATGGAGGAGGTCGACAAACTCGTGGTTGAAGAAACCCTTGTCTACCCTACAGTGCCCCTCTCACCTAGCCAAGCATGTGTCTCAACCTCCTACAACAAAGCCTTACTTGATCCTAAGGTTATTGAACAGACCCGTGGGGAAGTTGTACACCCTATTGACTCTATTAAAAATTTAAAGAAACCTACAAGTGAGATATCTAAAGGCCATCCTGATTTAAATTTTAAAAACAAGAGAGTCGAGAGGTTAATTTCAAGAAAGCTTCGAAACAAGTTGAAATCTCATGCGAGCTCGATCAACATGATCGAGGTCCATGAGAGTTCGGACTCTGAAATCGATAGGTTCCTCGCTGAAGAAGACCCCCTTTCGTTCGAGCCACACCTCGATCGGCCCTACAACTTTGTGGACAATTTACCTCCCTATCTGAAACACAATGCAGAGTTTCCTGGTCTTAAATTGGGTAATGAATCTACCGTCCATGTGGAAGATTCTCAAATTCAAAATCATGTTTGTTCCCATGCAACCGCTACACAGTCGAAGTGTGAAGTCTGTCTATCCTGGATTGATAGATATTATACTGATATCCCTATCCTATAGTCATGGGTTAAGGCTCTCACTGATCAGATCAGTGTCTTAACGAAGGAAAACCATAGGCTCGAGTCTGTTATTCAAGGAAAAGAAAAATGTATGAAGACAACAAGCAATGTAGTATTTAAAAATGTTGAGGCTGCAACAACCATTGTAAATTCCAAGGTTGTCTGATACGATTTGATCTCATAGTTGGAGGTATGATTCTTTATCTTAAAATAGGATTATTTGTTAAAACTAGATTGCTTTGTTCTTACAATAAATTGGATTTCCTTTACTAAAATAACGAGCTACAGAATCACAGATTCTGTAGCCAGTTATGTTAATTCGAAATTTGCAAGTTAATAGTTGAATATGTATCTAAATCTTTCTATTTTTCCTTTTCCTTTCAGGATATTCAGGAGTTCATGATTATCAATTGATCTGAGGCATCCTTGAGACCTGCCAGTCATATCTTTGATGCATTTTGTATGAACAGAAATGAACTTTTGTTAGCTTTAGAGGATTTAGTATGATCTGGGTGGTTGTATCCCCCTTTTATTTTTGTAATCAATATCTGATCTCAGATGAGGAAACAATTACCTTTCTGAAGGCTTTATAAACCCATTATTTTTTGTAATCTGGACATCTTGGCCTGGGGCTAGTTGTGAACAACTTATACTCGAATTTGGACATAACAAATATTTACTTTATGCTTTAGCCATCTCTGAATGTTGTTGTTGTCTATAATTTGTTTATCTTGATAATAGGATGACTGTTGATAGCTTTCGTCTTCGCAGATTATTTTATTGTCAAGATAGTTTTTCTCCCACAGTTCACGATTTTATGCTTCAGTTTTATGAAAACAGTGAATGATCATTTAATTCATATTATGAGGTTCACCTTAAACATATTGACTGATTAAGTGCAAGCTGTAACTGTCGGATTTATCTTATGCGTTATCACTTGCAGTCTATTATATCACAGTTATTATTTTGCGTCCTATCATTTTATCAATTAAATATACCAGTCAATGTACAGTTTGATGTTTATTCCAAACAGTGTGAAGATACACAACAGATTTATCTCGTGGATGGATTGATGTACGATTTACGCAAACAGTTGGATGCATACTCTTCAAGTGATTAATAGGTTAGTCTGTTCTTTTTTTTATTTGCTTGTTTATGATTGAAATTCTTATATGTAGTATAATTTTCAATGTCTACATTTTTTCTATTTAAATAGTAGTTTAATACTTGATCTTACGAATGCATATAGATTAAAAACAAACCAAAAAAAACAAATAGTACTTTTTGCTTTCTTTATCTACTTTCATCAAAAGAACCATTATACATTTGATTTTTTATGAGTTCAGATTAAAACTCATTATTTGTATATCTTGTATATATGAATTAGATAAACAAGAACTATCATATAAATATTATTAAATAAACTGTATATATATATTTAGATGTACATATATATATTAGTGATTAGTAATTAGTGAGTTATTTCGTTTCTTTTATTTATTTTTCCGTTTCCTTTAGGACTTTAGATTGGCCAACGAAGCCATTAAACCCGTCAGAGTGAGTCAATCCAAACGGCTTGGGTTAATTAGACAACCCCAGACCGGATTCACTCTTCCATTTGACAAGCGGTCATTTTCACCCGTCAATAAGGCGCTGCATAATATTCTGGCATAAAACGAATTGTGCAGAGTTATTTTACCAGTTTTGAGTCATTAACTTAAAACTTTGATTGTGAACAATTGAGAATGTATTTTTGAAAAATGGAGGAATTTTTGTTCATAACATTCCAAATAACAAAGACCTCTCTCAGTTTTTAAAAATGTGTTTTGGTTTGAGAAATATTGGATATAGAAGTAGGCATTGCATACTCTGCATAGTGGCGTTGCATACTAATTTCCTGTAGCGGTCACAATTTCCATATTCGCCTTGTTGGGAGGTTGCCACATGTCAAGGAGGGTTCAAATGACTTCTCAAGGATCAGTTAGATGTCAAGGGACACCTGCACCTAAGATTTAGCTCCAGAAAAGGCCTCGTGCAGGAGGTGGAAACAATTTATTAATGACTTCCAACAAATTCTTGAAAATCATCAGTTTGTTGGATTTTTGTCTCTTTCACTGTTGCCACCTATCTCCAAGGCTTAGAATCCAATGGAGGAGATGGGATTCAACCTCCTTACTTTATTTTGATGATATTTTCTATTTAAGGAATGAGAGATCTCTTGGAGAGTGGTTGGATTCATGAGCAAGAGAGATGAGAGAGCTATAGGAGGCACTTTGCCTGTGATCATTGTAACCCTGAGGGGCTTTTGTTTTTGTAAACATTTATGTTATTGAAGGTTCATGATATATGTGTTATCAGATTGTATCTCTTGTTTTATTTCCCAATTTGTCTTCTTACTTGAATGAATTGTACACCTTGAGGATCATGGTTGCCTTTGATTAATGGATTCTTGAGCATCTGAGGATCTGATGTATTTTGCCTATTAGTCATTGTTTATATTCAAGTACCTTGAATTCATTTATGTAGAGAGGATCTCTGCCTTATAGATGTTCTTAATTGTGTTATATTTTTCTTCCTCTATTCAATAAACATTTATCTGATATGCATATTGATTGCATTTAATGAGCAGGGTGTTTGCTTGAATCCATAGCCCAATGGTCCATCATTGATTTACAACAGCTTACTGTCCTTCCCCTTCCTTGTTTTCTTCTTCTTAATCCACAAAACCAATCAAGCATTTTTATTTCTATGTTACCAATCTTACTCTCATTTGCAGTCTGGGAGTGACTCTTGGAGTGATAACAGATGGATTCTAAAAGTATGTCATTTTAGGCACTTGTCACCTTTGCAGTTCATGTAGACACAAGGCAAATTGCAGAATGACCACCATCAAAAGTGTCCCACATACGTGCTACAATTTCACCTCAACATTAAGTATAATAAAGGGAACACCAATTGCATCATTGACTACCTCAGTTGATCTCCAGTTGCAACACTAACCATGGTGCTTGACTCTTACGAGCATGAGACCTCCGGGTGGTCCAACTCTATAACAACGATCCTGAATTCAATATGACCTACTGGATGTTAGGAATAGGAGAAACTGTTGTCTACTTTCATCTTCAGGATGGACTAATATGCCATCTAGGTCATTTATGTGTTCCTTCAAGCGAGCATGGGAAGTTTATCTAGGAATCATACTATAGTCGAGTGGTAGGACACTTTGGCTTGGAGAAGATAGTGGTAGTACTACAAAATCAGTTCTGTTGGTTGAAGCTTCAACATGATGTTAGTAAGTATATAAGATATTGTACTACTTGTTCCATTTCCAAGCTAGCCATTAAAAAACAAGGACTATACACCCCTCTTCCTACTCTCGACGGGCCTAGGGAATCCATCTCAATGGATTACATGCCAGGTATTCGCTCAACCAAGTATGGAAATAACTGTGTATTTGTGGTGGTTGATCAATTCTCTAAGATGGACATTATAAATTCCTACAAGAAGAGTATCACAACCGAGGCCACTACCAAGATCTTCTTCAAGGGTGTATGGGTACACTTTGGACTACCATTGACCATCATATTATATTAGGACAATAGATTCTTGTGCACATTTTGGTCGAGCCTCTAGTTGTTGTTGGACACCAAGCTCACCAAATCCATTTCCTTCCACCCTTAGACTGATGGAAAGATAAAGGTTGTCAATAAGATGATTGTGCATACCACGCACATGTAAAAATCTAAGCATCCATGCACATGGGATGCGAGTCTTCCTTATTTACAACACAGCTACAATAGAGACCTCCATAGCTCGAATGACCACAACCCTTTTTAGGTGGGCCTAAGATTTAAACCATTGGGCCCCATTGATGTAGCACTGCCCCTTGAATCCACACGGGAAGAATCTTCCCATGCTCAATTTGAGGCCGAAAAAACCACCAAATTCATTGAATAGATTCAACAGATCCACCAACAGATCCATAATATTTTGCATAAATCCAATGATAAATATAAGCAGTGCCATTATCAACACCAGGTTCCACATGAGTTTCAAGTGAGAGACAAGGTTTGGTTGCATTTGCAGAAATAACACCTTACATGACCCCATCATAAGTTGTGACCAGTTCACTATGTACCTTACACCATCAACAAGGCTATGGGTGATAATGATTTTGAGTTAAGTATTTCCCCCTTCCTTGGCTTGCACCCGGTATTCAATGTGGACCTCCTTCAACCATATTTTCCACCACTACTAGACACATCAGAAGTGGCAGAGTAGCTGACACATACAGAGCTCAACCTTGACAACATGGAATATGAAACCATCAATTGGATCATGGACAAACAGGTTAAGGGCACTCGCCAACAAAAGATCCAACTCTATTAGGTTTTCAAAGCAGGGGAGCTAATGCACCAAGGAAATTGGCTCACCAAGCATCAAGTTCAACAAAAGTTTTCCCATTTGATGGTGGCACTCAATGCAATGGAGACCATTACTTCTTAAGGGGGGAGGACTGATCAAGGTGGACATCGATGGCCACTCACCTATTCCACTAACTCAAAGTACAGTTTCCATATTGACAAATTTTCTACAGATTTTCAGGTCCCAAACTGTAAAATGTGGTGAATACCTACACAAAATATCTAGCTAGCAAAAAACATACACAACTTGCAAAGGTGAGAAGAAGAGAGAAAAAATGGAGTGAAAGAATGAGAAATTGTATTATTTGTATTCCACACTGAGTGAATAATTTACAATAGATATATGATACATGAGTAACTAATGTGCCATAGTAGTGATCTAGAGAGATCTAGAAACTCACTGACAAACACTAGAGTGAATTGCCACCTAGTCCTAGTTAACTAATCCATGCAATAATCAGTTAATTGAGTCACATGTGTGGAAGTGAGAGAAGAACATGCAAGTACTAGTGATAAAACCGAGGTTTCTTTTGGATAGGCATTGCGAAAATAATATTCATGAAAAATCCTAATTATGGAAGATGTGCGCAGAAGAAGAATATAGACAAGGAAGGCTCAGGAGTGTGTTGTTTAGGTGCATTCAGGAGTACAATGTGCAGAAAGAAGAGTAAAGAAGAGAAATAAAGCAAAGGAATAAAACATATAATAAAGCAGAGAATAAAGCAAGAGAAGAAAGTGGATGAAAAGGAAGGATGACAGGGCGACATGCTAAAGATAGAAGGACAAACAAAAGCAGGAAGAACAATAGTCAGAATGCAAAAGCAACATGCAGACAAAAAAAGAGGTAAAAGCAGCCTGAACAACAAGTCAACTTGAGTTATCATAAATTGTAATAGGGTTTTTGGGATGAACAAAGTAGGGTTTTAAGCCATAGAATTTAGGTATAAATATGTAATGGGTTGGGAGAATAGGGGTTCTTCTAGAGTGATATTGTCTATTCTATGCTGTTGAAAAAGAGAGTGATAGAATAGACTGAGAGAAAAAGAGTCTATGTCTGAATGTTAAGGAGATGATGCATATAGAGAGAGTCTTGCACTATAGAGCATCTAGGCTAGGATAAGGGAAAGATAACATGATGTATCTTTGTAAGCACAGTGTGTAAGCCTAAGACAATTGCATAAAGAATAATAAAGAAGCCAACCATTGTGGACTTAGCCTAAATTTGGGTGTGTTATAGCACGAGTGTTAGGTTGGGAAAATCCTGACCCAACCACAAAATAATTCGCTACAACTATGGGACACTTACACCCAATGTCACCTCGATGTAGGTCTCACACTTCAAGGGTGACTAGGTCACTCTAGGGAGACGATCCCGGTGACCCTAGGGGGAATGAGAAGGATGAAGGGAAGTGTAAGGATAATTCCCCCGGAAGATCAAGTTATGGAAGAAATGATTGGTTGAAAATGGTAAGTGAAGAGAAGTAAATGGATACCAAGTAAAGAGATAATTGTCGGTGCACCTATACCTGCCTGAGATACAAGAAAATACACTTTTCCAACCAAGTATAGTAATGGATCAGCAAGTTAATCTTGCTGTCCCTAAAATATAGCAACATATAGGTTATTAAATCAACAATATATTACATCCAAATCAACGAGTAAAAGGTCTATATTAGTTAGCAATGTTAGCAATAAAAGTAGTAACCAATGTGGACCGAAAATAACACTTCAAGACTGAATAAAGATGGTTGTCATAAAAGTAAATTTCTGCAGAAATATATCATCCTTATGGCTGTAGCATTCAATGGGGTACACCAACAAATATGACCATCAAAAAGTGCCAAAATCTAGCTAAATAGATGCACCTAGGTTAGTAGGTTAAACTAGCAAAGTTAGAGGGTTAGTTTGTGAGATATTAGCGGTTAGGGTTAGTGTTTAAATCAACCCTAATGGATGTAGGTTATTTTTACTACAGAAATAAAAATTTGTATGAGAAAGAGGACACCCTAAGAGAGGAAGAATCCCTGAGGCATCAAAATCATTATCCAAAAGAAACAACTTCAAAACTTGAAATTTGTATGTTTATCAAGGCAACAATTTATTTCTCCCATGAAATAAGTAAATGACTAGTGCCATTAAGAAAGGGTAAATGGAGTCAAGAGAATGTGAAGAATCTAGATAGGCTACTTCCTTGGAGGTGTAAACCCTTTTACTCCCCAAGACAAGCTTCTCTTAGCTAGGGTTTCAACTAGGAGGGTGTATGCAATTATACTCCTCTTAGTAAACCCTTATGAAGAAATTCCCTTAGCAATAAAATGGTGGAAACACAAGTAGGGGTGTATTCCCTTATACTCCCTACTTGTCTCAAGAAAATGGAACCTTTAACTTGTATAAATGATAGTACAATGAAATAAATGGCACCTTCAAGCATTAAAAAGGTAATAAAAGCTAAACTAACCACCAAAAAGCAATGAAGAAAACCTTCCAAGGCTAGCACACCATATCCATCAACCATAACCAAGACATAGCCATAAACAAAAGAAAAAGAGGCAAAATACTCCAAGTGTAGCGAAAATTTCAGTCCAAGAGCCTCTCACAATGGAGAGTTATGTTTTATGTAAAAATGAAATGAGGTGATCTCAATTTATATCATCCGCCTAAACACAATTTGTCCACAATTGTCCATAATATTAGGTTAAAACACAAGACAAGAGAATAACAACCCTTGTATTTCCCCTTTACAATAATTTAACACCATTTTACACATAAAAAAACCTAAAACAAAGGTGATGTCATCCCTTGAAGGAGGCCGTTTTGGAAAATTGAGCAATTCGTTGGAGTGGGATACAAAGTAGGGCCTCCAAAGGCCATGTGGCAATCATCCAGACCCTCTCCGCCTCAAAATTCCATGTGTCATGATCTATTTCATCATCAAACACCACATGCCCCTCAAATGTGACATCAAGCCCCTAGGGAGTGGTGTTTTTCCCCTTTTGGGAAAGTCCTTTGGCATGCAAAGGGTGGGCTATGTCTATCCAGCTACCTCTTAGGCCTCTAAAGGCATCTCTCTGTAGTCTGGCATGTGGGCCTATGTCATCCATCCGATGGGCTGCTTGCCCCATGGAAGCCCAAGCTGGGCTTGTTTTTCCAAAACTGGCCAACAACTTATACCTGCAAGACAAATGGATATTCCCTCCAAGGATCTCAATTCAAGGCATCATGATGAGAAAATCAAGTTAATAAAAGAGCCATTAAGCATGTATACCAGGACTACATCATACATACATGTTCTTAAGAAACTAGACATTTTTCTAAGTTTGGTTGTGGGAGGGTTGACATGATACTTATTTTCAATGGATAAAACCCCCTTAGTCTAGGAACAACCATATCTGAGTCATGTGAATGAATTGGAATGGATGGGGGAAGTACTCAATGGGCATGGGGTTCATGATATGCAAGGGTCCATAATATCTCATTTATGGGTGCCTTTGTGGAGGGTGTGTTGCACCTTCATCCATAATGCATTTTTTCCAAGCCCATCAATTTCCTTTTATCTTTATTTATTTGTATTTTCTTTCAATATAGCATAGGTGGAGTTGGAGGCCACTTCCCTAATGTGTTGACCAGGTAACGACAATGTCACCCACAAGTACTTTCATGGAAATGAGAAGGTTGGCTTGTGATGAGACCCCCTTTCCCTCAACCATGCAACTAAGATCCATTACCTTGGTGTGATGGACATAAATTGTAATGTCATACCATTAGATACCCATGGATGTGATAGGTTAGCTTGTGATGATAATCCCTATCCTCAACTTATCCTTTAAGCATCTGTATTTATTCTTTTCATGGGGTCCTTATTTTCTTGTGGAGAAGGTTTTCATTGATTTCTGGGGATCCCTTGGGTAAAGAATCTGGAAGGTTCTTTCATTAGGATTTTATCTTTTACCAGCTAACTGCCCTCTGGGCCTTCAACCCCTTTTTCCCATGAAATTAGGAATGGTCCCTGCTAGGGTTAGTCTACCCCAAAATCCCAAGAGATGATGTCATGAGTGGAAATAATGATGGAAAGTGGTAAGTATGGTTGGGAGTGGTATGATAAATCATCAAAGGAAGATCCCAGAAACACCCCAACCTAAGGGTGACCATCTACTTGAGTGCCCCAAGCTAACCACCATCATTTAAATAACGTAAAAATCATAGTTTCCAAATCAAATGTCTCATAATAAAAAATAACCTCTGATACACAAGCCAGAATGCCTCAAATATTAGAATGATACCCACCATTATACCTGACTTGTACCTCATGGAGAAAGACCCAAGTGACCTGTGGTGGCAAGCTGGTGTGGATGATGACCAGGTGTTGGATCACTTTGGTGGAAATGAGGGTCTCTAGTTGTGCAAATGGGATACTGTCGGTCATGTGAGCTCTCGACACTCCATATCTGCAACCTGAGTGTCTCGAGATGTAATCTCCTTAGTTATCCACAAAATGGGGATAATAGGGTGAACCACATTAATTTCTATGTTTATGTGTCTTTTATGTGATTGATCATGGATACTTTCTTGATGCATGTTAGACTAGAATTATTTTCTGTGTGATCATTGCACAATTCTTATGAATGTTATAATACTTGGTTTCAGTTGTAATATGAAGTATAATGGTAGTACATAACTAAGTTCACTAAGTAACCTAATAAGAACAAATACAAAATGACTCACGCAAAACCTATAAGTAAGAATGAATGGAATGATCAACTCTTATTCCTTCACTACTACAACAACTCATTTCTTGTAGCCCCAATAGATGCCTCGGGTGAGACTTCATCTGCATGTAGGTGATGATGAAAGGGCCGGTGTCTAAAGGATTTTTTTTGTCAAGATAATTTGAACCTAGAGCCTTACAACTGCACACACACACTAACAAATGGTTTCGTTGCTTGGACTCATAATCTGTGACTGAGGGAATGTTTTGGAGGCCTACTAAGAAAGAGATCCCAGAATGGTTATAATGGAAGGAACACGAGTTTTCTCAGAAAGAGAATATAAACCCTTGGACGAGAAATGGCCAATGGATGCAAAGGTATGTGTACACAGAGCTGCATGAAATTTTCTTTGATGAATTTCCAATTATTTTGACTAAGTGGTTAGAAAGACTAGTAGAGAGCACCGGAAGGTACCAAACCACAACATCGAGGAATTGGACTCCTAAGTTGGTAAGACAACTAAATTTTGTAAGTAATAAAACTTCTCGCGAAATGGATTTTTGGTTAGATAATATATTAGGAGGATATGTTACATAATTTATAGTAGATTGTACCTGGTCATACAGTGTTGCAGAAAGGGATTTCTTCAAAGGTCTACGCATAAGGTTCATGAAATCATTAGTTACGTGGATAAAGATGCTATTGTGTGACAAGTGTGTGACGACAATGAAGTCCGACTACTAAAGGGCTTCATGCACATAGGGGAACTAGGGGATGACAAGAGGATAGTTTGAGGACATGAGAGAATGAAATAAATGATGAATAAAGGAGGGAGGAACTGAGGATGCAGAGAAATGAAAAGGGTATACCAGAGGAAGAAGATGATTTTGGAGTATTGCACGAAGGAAGGAGGTACAAGAGGTGAAATACTGGGGTTGAGAAAGGAGAGTTGTTGTTACACATTATTTTGGTCACCCTGGTGATGTGTCTACAAGGATGTATTCAACCTCTCAAAAGGATCTTTCCCATGAGAAAAGTAACTGGCTTTCTTCTCTACAAGACTTGTTTTTAGAAGGACATCACAGGCTGAGAGTACTACACAGTGCGGAAATGCCTGATTTCCGCACACTTCTCTAAACCTAGCTTGCGGAGTTTCCGCAGGATGCTCTATAGACAGGGTGCGACGACGTTTTAAAATTGAGAAAAAGGAAGAAGTTCACGAAAGTTCTAGAAGGAATCTTCTAGAATATGAGGTGGCATCCATATAGTTGGGATCCTACTCACCTCTCCGATTTGGTGGGATCATCCTAATCTCTTTAACCATCTCTCTTTCTCCTATATAATGATGGATTTCTCATGGAAAAGGTTAAGCAAAAGCATTAAGCAAGAGCAAGTAATGAATGATTAAGTTGGAATAGGCTGAGAATTGTGTGAATAATTCTACTGTTGATGCTTGAGGGCTTCACTTCAGTCCATCAAGTTATTGTGGATCATTTTCATGCAAGCTTGGAGCAAGTGTGTGTGTTAGAGAAAGGGGCCACCAAAAGGGAACTTTGCAACATCAGGGATGTTTGGTTGTATCTTCAACTTTTACTTAATATAATACAGTGGCATGTTATTTCCCATATAATCATTCTCATTTTATTGCATGACTCCTTGATCACATGCATAGGTTGTCATTGAATGTACTATTGTTGCTTTCACTTTGGTTGGTTTGTGTTCTATTGCAGGATCAATATCACAAGAGCACTGGAGTGAAGTAGGAACAATAAAGACATAAGGAAGTGATATTCAAAGGTATACCATTCATCTTTTCTTTGATGGTAGATTCAATGATTGAAGCTCAGGGAAAGTGCCATGTCCTATCTTGTTTTGTTCTAGATCTAGGTGGATCTAGGGAGATTAGTTTATGTCTGCATTTACCGATATATCCAATAACAAAATTGGTGACTCCCCTGAGGATATGACCTATTTTTGGTTTTTGCCGTCAATTTTCCCTTAGCCTACCATTTTTTATTATGTTTGAGTCTCTGAGGCTGTAAGGGATTAATCCAAACTCTCTGGCCCTGAAAGTTTCCTTAGTTTCTTTACCCTCTTTCCAATTTTCTTGTGTTTACAGACGTTTCTACACTGTATTCTATATATAACCTGTGAAAACCTTAGATTGTCACACCCATACTGTTTAGGCCAGTGCGAACTTTCCGCATCCTACTCATTGCTAGCCTGTGGAAACTGTTGATTTCTGCACTGTAACCTATTGTTAACCTGCGACAGTGTCTGTAAATTTTTTTGGATTGGGTCTTGTTTTCTTTTGATGCCCAATTTTGCCTTGATCACCTGGGAGGCACTTTTGAGGCTAGTATTTGACTGATTGCTGAATTCAAGACTTGCTTTTGATTGTTTTTTCACGATTGTGAACTCTTCATTATCATTTTGTAAGTTTTTGTTTCTCGATTTTTATCAACAAGGATATAATCTCTGATTGCAAATTTGAGTACTTGATTGATTAAAAGTTTTTCATTTGAGTGAAGTTTTGGATTATTTTACATTTTGTTGGACTGCTTGTTGATTTGAAAGACATTGTTTGTTTGCATTTGTTAAACACTTTCTTGTCATATTTTTTTTTATCTTCATTGAAAGTTTGATTTGGGTATTTTGTTGAGTGTATCTTTTTCGTTGATTACGTTTTCTTTCTTCAAGTATATCTCTGATATGGTTTCGGAAAGGAAGACATAAAGACATCTATTCTTTGTAATCATTTTTAAAGAAAAATCTTTGCATTCAAAACTATTAGAGAGAACAAATTCATAGCTTATGGTTGTTTGGAATTGTATTTATTCAAGGAAAAAGAATTATACTTCGTAGCTTTCGAGATTCTAGAAAATATCTTCTCCCTACTGTAGATAGAGTTGATTGAACGAAAAAATTGCATCATTCATCTCTATTTTCATATTATTGGGTCAAGGTATCATACAACATTGGTTTCATTTCCATCTCCCTCTTGAGTAAACAACAACCTCTAAAACACTACATAATTTTAAAATTTAATAAGTGACTTTTATTTTCTAGGGATATTTTACACCAACATTAGCTAGGCTAGCGCTTTGGAATAGGTCGTGAGACTCACTCTCCAAATCATAAAACACACAATATCATATTGTGATAGGGAGTGGTCAAATCCATTTGCAACATTTTGTCCCGGGAAGCCCTTCTAACACAAGGGTCAATCACGAGGTCGCATTGAGATTGGCAGAGTTACTCACCCTACTTTGTTGGTCTTGGTGTTGAGATTGCGCGTATTATGGGGATCGCTTGAAGGTATACCCACAATGATGAGTGGAAGCCTTTCAAGTTGATTTTGGGATAGATAACCTACCTTTGCACGTGGATTGGACTATCGACTATTTCCCCATGCATTACTATTGTTCTTGGTAACTTTAGCAGCCTATCTCTTTAGGGTCTTACACGAGGTGACTGTGGAGGGGAAAGTCTTCATGGTACCTGGAATCGACGTTGGCCAGACTCACTCGGGATCCTTGGAGGGTATACCCACAATTATGTGCGGGAGCTTACACCAGGGTGTAAGTTCGTTAAGCAGGTTGTCAACGTAACTTTTCCACCCACTCTATCCTAGCCCCTTCTTGTCTTGACTTTGCGACGTTAGATTTCATCACCAACTAGTGACTTCAAAATAAGAAGGTTTGTTTGTCTGGTTTGATCTCTAGATTTTATTAGTGAGTGTTGTTTGTTTTCATAGTTGGCCATATATTTTTTCCATAAAATATTTGGTTTGGACAACATTGACCCTCCACATCATTCGCGTAGGGTAGAGGGACTTCCTCCAGAAAATATGGAAGATTCTCTCCCTCTACCCCCTCATTCACTGGAGGGCTCTCCTCAACAGAGCGAGGTCCAGGACACTGTAACCTCACAAGAGGAAGGTTCCGCCTCTTTAGAAAGTTTCTGAATTATTTCTGATTCTCTAGAGGCTTTCCGCATTCCTTCTGGATACAAGAGACGTATTCTCTATCTGAATTCATCCGAAGAACTTGTTGTTGACACTTCTGGAATACCGACCGGACCCTATTCAGGCCCTGGAGTCGGGGATCCCTTTTGGACTACTGAAATATTTGGAATCCCTCCTCGCACAATGCGAGAGCTTTACAGCTCAAGGGCAGGTGTTGATACTCCTGTTGTATCAAAATTGCCCGAAATGTCTGTTACCTACATGATACCTTTAAACCATTTTATTGCTACAACTAGCAATAGCACCGTTGGTCTAGACACACGGTCAATTGGTCCTAGCTCAAATTTTTCTCTCCAGATGGCCCATTCCACTATGGTCCCACATGCTACGACTATTCCTACAGGAAACATGGTGGTTAACCAACCTCCCATTGGTACACCACTTTTGTCTAGACCTATCCTGTCACTTTCACTTGGGTACCATGATTTAAATTCTTCTATCGCTATCCCTACCCAGGTTCCATCCCGAGGCTCTGGAATTTTTGTTCCTCCTGGGTACAATGTTGCTGGTTTTGTTCCTACACCTTCCCAGGTTCTCTCCAGAGGGTCTTATCCACCTTTTATTGGCGGATCTGGCGCTAGTGGCTCCACTACAGTTGGGGGCACACACCATTCATTCACTTCTGGTTATCTGATTCTTTTTGGAGGGAAATCTCATGCTGGGGGGAAACCTCAATTTGGGGGTCAAACTCAAGTTGGGGCACCACCTCTATTTGGAGGACAACCTCAGGTTGGAGCTTATAACCCACAGTATGGAAAAAATACATTGGGATTAATAGCCCAACTTTGGAACCTTCGTGCTCAAGGAAACCCACAATCCTTTGGGGGGAAACATTCTCAAGCTAACCTTTTTGTGCCCCCTAACTATGGTCAGCCGTATCCGAGTTCTTTGAATCCCTCTTGGGGTCCGAACGTTCAATCTAGTGTCTCTTTTCAAGGGAACATCTCTAATCAACCCAACCCTATGGGCTACATGCCTCCAAATCCTCCACGTCATAATCCGACAGGACTTTCTACTTACATGCAGGCTGCTTACAGTCCTACCAGTATACCAACGAGACTTCCTCCCTAGAATCACCAGTATCCTCAAGTGAATCGACAATTGCCTTTTTTAGCCACTTTGGATTTACCCGATTTGTCTAGAATCTTAAATGACCCCATCCTACATTCTCCCCATTGGCCCGTCATACTGGCCAAACTACTGTCCGACATTCCCAAATTTGACGGTAAACTGGGAGAAGACCCCAACAATCATGTTATGTCTTTTCACCTTTGGTGTTCATCCAACTCATTTATGGATGACTCCAGTAGGTTACGACTCTTCCAACGAACTCTCATGGGTTCCGCAACAAAGTGGTATATATAACTACTGTGAGGATTCTTTAACGATTTTAATACCCTAGCCATGGCTTTTCTCTCACATTATCAATTGTCGATTCGTTACGAAACAAGAACCAAAATTTCGAGTTCTTTCAAACAATCTTCTGCCACTCATATTTCCGATCACATTCATGAGTGGAGGAGGAGACGACGTTTGATCAAAATTGAACTTCCTGATCAATTATTGGCCGAATGGTTCACAAAATCATTCGTTAATGAAATTTCCCATGATATTTCCATGGGTGGAGTTGTTACCAAAGAGCAGGCAATTAGTCACGCTTAGTGTCTAGATCTTGTTTATTCACAAATGGGCACACTTTACGACTTGATCCCTGACACTCCTCACCCTTCTACCACTGCTACCTCAACAACCCTCGTCGCTTCTCATGCAAATGATGGTGTGATTGGTACTTTCCATGCTCAACCTCAATCCAAGCATGCCTCTCACACCACTCCCAAATCTAATGCTTCTAATGTTCAAAATGATCTGACTCCTACTCCTTCCACCAACAAAACTTCGGAAGTTAATGTCGTTCAATCTACCCCTGCCGGTAAAAATAAATCTAAAAAAGGAAAGGGTAAGAACAAGGAGGATAAAAATAATAATCCACAATCCGACAAAACCAAGACTCAACCTATTGATGATAAGGATAAACAAAAACCTCAATATCCTTTCCTTATCTGTGGTGATGATCACTACATGAAGGATTGTCCGAGACGAGCCAAGGTCACTAAGTTCCTTCAAGGGACTGGGAAACCTTCTACACCTGCAGTTTTGTCTCAACCCTTCCCTTCTCAACATTAGGCTCAATTGGTCATTCATGACCAACCTTCTCCTTCCACCACTTCGTATGTCCTTATGTGCACTAGTGATTCTAAAAAGAATGACGTTGCACTTACTACTCGGGCCAAATATTATTCTCCTTCAAAGGAGAAAGTTGATGATCTACCCCCTTCATTGGTTCAACCGCCTCATTCAACTCCACCTCTCAATGGTCCTCTTAATCTCAAACAACCGGGCTCCAATACAATTCTCTGCCCTCCTCCTAAGGGTGTTGTTCGAAATTATGTCTTTAATCCTCATGCACGTGCTGCTCAAAACTGCAATATTGTATAAGATCTTGTGCAAGCACCCTCCGCGATGTCATCTCTCGAAGTCCTTCAAAGTTGTCCTGCTCAACGGAAGGCAGTGTTAAAATCCATTGGTGGAATTGATCCATCAGATATGAATTTGATAATCTTTGACTTGGAAGATCACATTCCAAGGCTCCCTCCTCAGCTAGCGTTTCAGATCCAAGTTGTTGTTGAGAACAAGAATATTTGTAGAACTATTATTGACGAGGGTGACTTGACATGTGTTATGTCTGTTACCTGTTGGAAATCCATTGGTTCTCCTCCCCTCACCAAATCACACAACACACTTAAGGCCTTCAATGGTTCTAGTTTTAAACCCTACGATGTACTCCCTTCGTTGCCTATTACATTGGAAGGCAAAACGGTCAATGTTGAGGTCGAGGTCTTTGATGCGCCTCTCAATTATAACCTCTTACTCGGTCATAGCTGGATTGATTCCATGCGAGCAATTGTGTCTACCCTATTTCGTGTCATATGTTTCCCACACCAAGGAAAGGTCATAACAGTAGACCAACTGGCCTTTTTTAACTCTGATTCTTGTACTAGCAACGTACCCTTTATTTCCAAGACACCTCCTGGGCATGAGAGTGTCGGTGTGGGTCTTCTAAAAGATTCAACTTTGATGGGTACTTTCCCCATACCACCACCCAATGTTCCACCTCCTGTTGTCGCCTCAATCAACATGATTTCCACCTATGTTCGCAAAACCCCTGTGTCTCATGACCCATGGATAGTACTTGACCCTTGTGATTATCTTCGCTATGGTGAACAAATGATTTTAAGTCTAGTTGAATCCGCTTATCAATCCATTCAATCAACAAATTATTCTACTTCCTCTCTTCGTGATTCATCTCTTGATCCGTTCACGTGGTTTTCCCCACCAACGAGATGATTATGTCAGTTATGTCTATGGAAGACACCCCCTGGGATGATGGACATCATAGTTCCATTCTCTTACTAGAACAACACACCCTAGAGAGTTACCAACAAATTTCGACTCCGTCAACCGTTGTTGTCATTTCCTCTATTCCTGAGTCAACACATGATGTTCTATATGAAAGGAACTTGAGTAACATTTCACCCATCGTTCCTTTCGACATATCCATTAAACCTAGATTTGTCGAAAATGTTCACATCGGAGCTTCATGTTCCACCGATGAGGTTGTCGCTTATAAGTCCCTTTTTCAAGAATTTGTGACATTTTTGCATGGAGTTATGAAGAGATGTCAGGTATTGACCCTGATATTGTTGTGCATGAAATTAAGACATACTCAGATGCTAAACCCATCTGACAGAGACTTCGCCTGGTCCACCCTCGTAAAGTTGTTTCTATCAATCTTGAGGTTGAGAAACTTCTTAAAGATGTCTTTATCTATCCTGTGGCTTTAACCAATTGGGTATCCAATCTAGTTCCGGTCAATAAGAAACAAGGAACGATCCGTGTATGCGTCAATTATAGGGATATCAATAAATCTTGTCCTAAGGACAATTATCCAACCCCCTTCGTTGACCAAATCTTTGACGATTGTGCTGGGAGTGAAATCTTCTCTTTGATGGACGGTTTCTTTGGCTATAATAAGATTAAAATTTTTCCCGCGGATCAACACAAAACCGCTTTCATTTGTCCTTGGGGTACCTTTGCCTATCGAAAACTACCTTTCGGTTTGAAGAACATTGGTGTGACTTTTCAGCGTTCCATGTCTTATGCTTTTCACGATATCAAGCACATTGTACAACTGTATCTCGATGACCTGCCGACACATTCCATGTGTCGTCAAGACCACCCAACACATCCACGAGCCATTTTCTTTCCCTATTGTTTATATCGTATACGTTTGAACCCACACAAATGTGTTTTTTGTGTGGAGTCTGACCGACTTCTGAGTTTTATTGTGTCCTTACATGGAATTAGGGTTGATCCTTTGAAGGTTGAGGCTATTCTTAATCTACCTCTTCCTTCCACACTACGCCAACTCCAAAGTTTGCAAGGGAAGGCATAATTTTTGCGTCGGTTCATCCCCAATTATGTTGAGTTAATGTTTGGATTTACTCGACTGTTGAAGAAAGGGTACGAGTTCGTATGGGACGATACTGCTAACAGGGCCTTTGAAGCTCTGAAACTTTCCTTAACCCGTACACCATTACTTTTCCCCCGGATTATAGTCAAGACTATTTCCTTTACCTTGTTGCTTCAGAATTTACCATTGCCATGGTTTTAGTCCAAGAAGATGATTCACACAATGAACATGTAATTTACTATTTGATTCGGAGTCTCACAACCACCGAATCCAAATACCAACATGTGGAGAAACTAGCCTTGGCAGATGTTCAAGTTGTCCAATGTTTTCTTCACTATATTCTCTTACGCAAGACCACTGTCCTTTCTGATTGCAACCCTATGCAACATATTCTTACGCGCCAATTGCTAGGGGGAAAGTACTCCAAATGGATAGTTATCCTCCAGGAGTTCGACTTAGAGTTTGAATGTGCTAAGTCTAAGAAATCTTTGGTTTTCGCTGAGTTGATCTGTGACCTTCCCTCCACTGTGACAGAAAATGTGGCAGAGGATTCTTTACCTAAAAAATCCATTTTTTTTATCAGTTCTGATGACCTTTGGTACGGAGATATTATCATTTATCTCCAGACTCAAACTTTTTGGCCTGACCTTTCTAATATGGACCGTCATCATATACGGTACCAAGCTTGTCAATACATAATTCTCAGTGACACTCTTTATCATCGTGGTGTTGACTCTATTTTCCGATGATGTCTCACCTATGATGAGGCTGAGAAAGATTCGAATCATTGCCACTTTGGAGCATGTAGTGGTCATATGTCTGGGTATGCCACTGCCCAAAATATCTTACGAGTAGGATATTTATGGCCTTCTTTATTTAAAGATTGTATTAGTGGCATTCAGAAATTCCATGCTTGTCAAACTTACAATAACAAGATAAGATCTCATCTCGCTCATTTACACCCTATAGTTTCCGTTGGTCCTTTTGCAAAATGGGGCATTGATTTCATGGCATGTAACCCTCACTCGGCCAGGGGGCATGGATACATCATTGTAGCTGTGGATTATTTCACTAAATGGGACGAGGTGATGCCTACATTCGATAACACCGAAAAAACTGCAGCCTTGTTCATATTCAATCATATCATCACTCTATTTGGAATCCCACAAGCTATCATTACTAATCACGGTAGCCATTTTCAAAATTTTATGATGTCTGAGCTTACTAAAAAGTTGGTTCTTCAGCATGAAAACTCAACCCCTTATTACTCACAAGCCAATGGCCAAGTTGAAGCGATAAACAAAGTTCTCATCACTAAGCTTCGACGGATAATAGGAATTCACAAGACAAGTTGGCACACGATGTTGTTTTTAACATTATGGGCCTATTAGACATCCGTGAAGTCTGTCACAGGATTTACACCTTTCCAATTAGTGTATGGTATCAAAGTTGTCCTATCGATTGAATGTGAGATACCATCTTTGAAGCTAGCCGTTGAACTTCTCCCAAACACCTTTGCTGAAGAGGAGCGTCTATTGTATTTAGTGCAATTAGATGAAACTCATCGTGATTCCACCCTGGTTATTGAGACTCAGAAAAAACATGTCAAGGCCCAATATGATAAGCATGTCAAGCCACGTGTTTTCTCTGAAGGTGATCTAGTTCTCCTCTACGAACAAAATAATGACTTACTAGGAGCTAGAAAATTCGAGGCTATGTGGCAAGGTCCATATATTTTCAAACGAGTGTTGGAGAAGGGAGATTATGAGTTACTAGATTATGATGGCATTCCTTTGAGTGAACCCAAAAATGGGATTTACTTAAAGAAGTACTATGCTTAGGTCATCTTTGCATGAGAGCTTGTATTTTTATTGTATCATACTCTTGTGTGCTACTTTTGTGTGCTTTTTCATTATTTGGTTTCGACCCCCAGCTACTTAGCTTGCGTTGTTCTTGGTTTCCAGGTGTTGGTGTCTTCGCTACCCTACATTGGCTTCATCGATGGCGCTAGTCGTAGTACCTCAGAACTTAACATATGTTGTTTGGACAATCTATGCACCCATGCACAAGTTAATCAGTCTACACAGTGTTTGCCTCAGTCGTGCAACTAACAATATTGCNGGGTGAATCAGTTGTTACCGTGCTTAAACAATTATACTTATTTTAAACTCTTTGCAGAAACACTGAATGACAATCGCAATAGTGCAGGGAAGTAAACAATAGCATATTCAACATCAGTCACACACATGTGATACACAAAGACAGATATTTCCTGAGGAAACCCATGAAGGGTAAAAACCTCTTTTTCTTTATATGATAAGTAATAGTTACATTCTTTACATTATCATACATATGAGAACCAACTCATAATGAGGCCACAACCTATGTTTTTCAAGGTGCTACTTGCTGAGAGCACCAACTCTCTATTTTCTCTAGCACCCACTAAAAGGAAGCACCAACACCCTGGATTCTCTAGCACCAACTCCCTGGTTTCTCTAGAACCATCTAAAAGGAAGCACCAACTCCCTGAGTGTTTCCAGCACCAACTTCCAATCATACAGGCACCAACCTGTATAACAGAGAACAAGAGTTCTTCCTTGCACCACCCTGCCACCCTGGTTTCTCTGGCTGCAACCAGATGGAAGCTACAACTCCATGTGTTCAAGCACCCACTTGAACCTATGAGGACAACAGTCCTCCCTAGCACCTCCCAACCACCCTGGTTTATAAATCTTTGCTACTGAGACTTATTATAGTGATATAATGTTCAACAATGGCTTGACAAACTCATCATTGTTCTGCTGCATTTCGTTACTCTGTCTACCTCACTGCCTTCCTGCACACATGACTTGCGTTGTCTATTCTTCTACTTTTTATGCTCTGTGTGCCATTCCTCTTCAATGCACCTTTTGTCTTCTGTGCATTTGAGCTGCTGCACTCCACCTCCTTCTTTACACCTCTATCACTCACAACAGCAACAACCATCGCAACTCCAACAACAACAACAGCTCCATCTCTTCTCTGTCCTGTGTACTTATCGCTTCTGTGCACCTTGTGCATGCAATGTGTGCCATCCTCTGCATCCTCACACCACGTCAATATCCTCCACATCTCGAGTGCTCTGCCTGTTCATCACAACTCTTCATCTTCTCTGGTGGTTCCCACCATGCGTCCACCATCACTGGGTGTTCTGCTGAGATTCCTTAGCCTCTCTGGCAGTTGAGACTCCTCGTCTTCTCTAGCACAGATGAGATTATGTCTTCTATTTCAGTTACAGACTTTAATGCTCATCCATATGTCAGTCCCCTCCAAGAATAGTCTTCATTCACTAGAAGAATCTAGGAGACTCTTTAGCTCCTCTGGCGATCCAACCCATGTGTCTAACATCACTAGGTGTTATGCTGAGATTCCTTTTTCTCTCTGGAAGTTGAGACTCTTCATCTTCTCTGTTATAGTTGAGCTCACCCTCTTTGTTTCAGTTACAGGCTCCAACCCTCTTCCAGCTGTCAATCGCCCCTATGACCAATCTTCATCCCATTGGAAGATTCCCACAGAGACTCTTCAACTCCTCTAGCAGTCACACTAAAGTCTCTTCAAATCTTCTGGCAGAAACCATCAATGGCTTCTAGCAGTTACACTATGAGGAGCAACATTAGCCCTCCAATTATGATCAAATTCACCTTCACCATTGGATTAACTCTGAAGGATATTGTCGTTATTTACCTGTTTCACTCTTTCGCAATTCGGAGATTCTGCGATGAGACATCTTGACTCTCCATGTCACGAGCTCCGAAAAGGAGCTTGGCTGCTCTAGCTCCCTCCTCTATGTGACCACAGGTGGTGACCACCGGTTACAATGACAATTCACCTTTTCAGTATTTCAACATTCGTATGATTCAGTGTCTCGACACTCCCATACGTGATCCCCGAAATTCCGAGGCGGAGCTCATCTGCACTAGGTCCTTCCTCCACGTGACCACACGCGGTGACCATAGGCTGCAATAAAAGGCGCTGCGAACTTATGGTCTTCATCGACCCTAATCGACGGTCCACAATCTCGATGAATCAACGGTTCAGATATTTTCGTGATCTCGCATCTCGCGGTTCCTTAAATGTGGGTTCTTGTCACTCCAAGTCCCAATACGCGAAGCTCCGAGATGGAGTCGGATCAACGATCCAGATCAAACCTCGATCTGACGGCTAAGATTGTCAAGATCAAATCTCGATCTGACGGCTAAGATCAAACCTCGATCTGATGGCTAAGATCAAACCCCGTTCCTTTTACTTTCCAATCAACGACATGACGATCTTTCGCCATGTGTCCTATGGACCCAATGGTTCAGATCTTGTCATGAATTCGACACTTCACAGGCCTTCTTCATGCTTGATCAAAGATCCACATTCCTTGGTGATCTGACGGTCAAGATCTTTTCGGGAATTCGCATATCGTGAGTTTGAGCCTCTTTCCTTTGAATTTCCCGACCTGCAAAACTCCAAAATGAAGTCTTTGTGGTGCTCTGAGCTTTCGCCATGCGTCCTCTTGATCCACGATCCACGACTGTCCCCAATGGACGGTCAGGATTCCTTCACAGCTTTGGAGAGTTGGATGACTCTTGGACTTTTCCGCCTTGCAGCTTCACCATATCTAATGGCTATTGAGCCTTCGTAGATACCCCAGATCCTACGGCCCAGATCTTCTCGCGATTTTTCCACTTCGCAATTTCGACGCTTTGCGATTTTATCCACCTTCGCGATTTCGCCACTTCACCGTGTAATGAACGTGCAGGTCCTCCTTGATCCAACGATGGTCAGATCTTATACTCAGATCTGACGCCTAAGATCTATCCTCCTCTTCTGCGCATTCTTCTTGTCTACAAACAGATCTGACGGTCCTCCTTCTTTCGAGAATTTTGAAAGAGATTCAATGATCACTGACGCTTCTCCTCCCGAGCTTACTCATCCTCCTTACTTGGAAGAATTTCTAAGTGTCAAGGGCCTCGACCTTTGATCCGCCTAAGATCCTGAGTACGCTATCTCTCTTGAGCTTTAGCAATGAGTTAACCTCATCCCTGGTGCACACCTACGCATTTCGTTCGACTCTGCGCTAATTCCTCCTATGCTTACTTTGTCCTTGTTTTGCCTTCGATGCATACTATGATATTGTCATCAATGACAAGCACATACTGTCTGTAAAGCATGCCAACCATCCTCTGCACTATCTCTTCTGATCTTATCGAGCTTTCTCTGCAGCGTCTTCCTAAAATACTTTTGATGCCCGTCTGTTACATTCTTCCTGTACTCATGCCATCTTCACTGTTGTACTTGCCATCAATGACAAGCATACGCTACCTGTTAAACATTTGCCAACAATCTCCCCCTTTGGCATTGATGGAAACAAAGGCACCCGAATTCTTTTCTCCCCCTTTGACATCAATGTCAAAGAGAACATGCTCCCCCTGAGCTGTGGTAGTAATTTTAGGAGGTATCAGATATTAAGATCAACACAAACTCCCCCTAACAAGAAGGACTATCTTATTTGAGGCATGCAGATGTTTGTATCCAAACCAGAGTCTCCTTTTTTTGATTCTTAGACCTGTTCATCTTCAGCTTCTGCTGTATCCTCTGTAGAATACTCAAAATTTCTCACCTCTCTTACTCGGACTCCTTCATCAACCTTTTCTTCTCATGAGTGGATGACTCCCCCTATCACTATTATCTCTCTGCTTCTGACTCTTTTCCCCTTTTGTTCCTAAAGGTTAACTTTATTGACAAGGTCTTTCCTCTTATTATCTCTACAGGATGTCATGTATATCATTTTGTAAAACAAAATGATGTTGTTGAAGAGGCTGCTATCCCACTGACACTCTACGTAATTTTTTCTTGTTACTGTTCAAACAACCCTTGGATCTCCCCATTGATTCTCATCGATTTCTAATGCTGCAATTTCATATTTCTTCCATGATGCATACAATCCAAGGTTTTATGTCCATATTCAATCACAAGAAAAAACTACTACACCCACTCTCATACCTGCTTTTCTTTCTCACAAATGAAGGACCTGTTCCAGGTTTCTTAAGAGTACTGATTTTTTCTTTCTTATATGCAATACCAGATTTGTCATTTGGTGATCTCTGACTATCAAAGATCTTATCCAGGGTCATGGAGCTATTTAAGGACTTTCTTTGGGTGTCTTCCTTCTAAACCTTTAAGACTTATGCTTCCTGTTTATGACATGGTTCTTCTCCTAGTTCATCCATGGGGTTAATGCTAACTAAACATGCTTTTATTGTATCTGAATCTTCTTCTTTACTTGCAGGGGAGGAATCAATTTCAACATCATTAATTTTCTTTATACTTTTATTCACCACTTGTCCTGAGTTTATATTTACCTTACATTCTTTGGACGTGAGCACCTCTTCACTGCCTCTGTCACATTTTTGACTTGTACTGAGCAAATTATGTTTCAGATCATCCATAAGCAGAATGTACTGGGCATCTCCTTTGTCATTACTTAAACTCATCATCCCTCTATCCTTGATTTTACCTGGTTCATCATTTTCAGGGATCACATTTCCTGTTTTGATTTTATTTATGGACAATAGCTTATCCTTGTCTCCAGTCATGTTCTTGGAACATCCACTGTTTATATTCCCAGAGGCCTTTTGTTTTTGAGTTGAAAGTGCTTGACCACATTTTTCACTATCTTTTCTTTTCCATGCGCTGGCCTTTCTATCTAAGAACTTTATCCTTGGGTCTGCTTTGTAATTCTTCAGATGGCAGTTTGCAGCTTTGTGGCCAAAGTTGTGATAGTTATAGCATTCAATCTCATTGTTCAATAGGTCAAAGTTGTTGTTGCAGCGTTGTCTACTCATTGATTGTTTATTATTTCTTGACCTCCTTAGTTGTATGTATCTAGACTTAGTTTGGAAATTTGCAATTTGTGATGGTTTGTTACTTGGCTGTATCATTCTTTGTTGAGGCAAATATTTCTTCCTTTGAAATATTAATTGCTTATGTCTAAGTCTTAAGGAATAATTTACAGCTTTGTGACCAAATTTAGAACAATAGAAACAATATCCATAGAAAAATTCTTTATACCTGGAAAATGATTGTCTTCTTTGAGCAAATCGATTTATTCCATGCTGATGATGTCCTTGAGCAGCGAGGACATTATTTCTTTGTTATACAGATTCAATCTTGGCACCTTTTTCTTTACTCGTCCTGGGCGGTTGATTGTCTTCCTTTGTTTCTGCAGGTTTGTGGTTGTCATTGGTTGTAGATTTAACAAACTTGATGGGTTCTTTGTTTCTTGGTTGGACACTACTTGATCCCTCTTCAAACCCCAAACCAGTTTTCAGCTTTGGATTTCTGTGTTGATTCAAAATGGTGGTTAATCCTTCTGAGGCTTTGATACTAGACAGATTCTGATGATACAAGGTTTGAAACTTCTCCATCTATTTCCTAGTTTTCACTACCTCTTCTTCCAGGGCTTCAGATCTTGCCCTCTTTTCTGATAGCTGATGTTTCAGAATATCCTCAATTTTCCTTGCCTCTTCTAATTCCACTTTTAGCAGGGCAAAGTCTTCATCGAGCTGTTTACTGTCTTTCTCAAACTGTATCAACAATTGTTTTTGCTTTCTGTTCTTGATTCTTAATCTGTCAATCTCTTCCAGTGCACTGATCAGTTCCCCTTCCATATCAACCACATGTTCTTCATCATTTTCATCACTGCCTATGTTTTCAATATCATAATCCTCTTTGGCCATAAGCATGAAGTCATTTACTTTATCTTCACATGAAGAATCACTATCGGTGTCTTCTGAGGAGTCATCATTGTTTACACATAAACTTTTTTTCTTATCAAATCTTCTTGATTTGTGATTCTCTTCATCTTCAGAGTTTTGATCATGTTTCTTGTGTGGACATTTATTTGCAAAATGACCTATCTTACCACAGTTGAAACATTTGAAGGGCAGATTACCTTGGTACTTTCCTGATCCTTTCTTTAATCTTCTCACGAATTTTGCTTCAATTTCATCAGGCTCACAATCCTCATTCTTATCTGCTTTAAATGATGCTTCTCTAGAGGTGGTTTTATCTGTAACTATCCTCATTTCATATGCAGTCAACGTTCCTAGAAGTTGATCAAAAGACACGGTTTTTAGATCATTAAGTTCTTCTATAGCAGAGACCTTTGGGTTGAACCTATTTGGGAGAGATCTCAAGATTTTCTTAACTAAAGAAGGTTCCTCAATTTTTTCACCAAGTGCTTTCATTGCATTTACCATTTCTTCTACTCTCAGAAAGTACTTTCCAACTGTTTCATCTTCCTTCATCTTTAGTTGTTCAAACCGTATTATGTAGGTTTAAAGCTTGGCATCCTTTACCTTTTCATTACCTTCATAACTGCTAATGAATTTGTCCCACATTTCTTTGGCAGTTCCCAGGTGCATGACCTTTACAAATTTTACTTATGCAAGCCCACTCAAGATAGCATTCATAGCCTTAGCGTTGAAGCTAAATTCTAGCTTGTCATCCTTATTAGCTAGTACAACTAGCTTTACATAACCAGTATCTACCACATCCTATACATCTGCACCTAAATCCATTATGTAGGTTCTCATTCTAACTTTCCAGAAGGCAAAGTTTGTTCCATTGAATAGAGGGACCTTGTTGGTTGAATTTCCTTCATGGCTTGACATGTTTAAGCTCTAGGATCTACCCTTAGATGAAACGGGTTGGCTCTGATACCAATTCTTGGACAACTGAGAGGGGGGGGGGGTGAATCAGTTGTTACCATGCTTAAACAATTATACTTATTTTAAACTCTTTGCAGAAACACTGAATGACAATCGCAATAGTGCAGGGAAGTAAGCAATAGCATATTCAGCGTCAGTCACACACATGTGATACACAGAGACAGATATTTCTTGAGAAAACCCATGAAGGGTAAAAACCTCTTTTTCTTTATATGATAAGTAATAGTTACATTCTTTACATTATCATACATATGAGCAACAACTCATAATGAGGCCAAAACCTCTGTTTTGCAAGAAGCTACATGCTGAGAGAACCAACTCTCTGTTTTCTCTAGCACCCACTAGAAGGAAGCACCAACTCCCTGGATTCTCTAGCACCAACTAGAAGGAAACACCAACTCCCTGGTTTCTCTAGCACCATCTAGAAGGAAGCACCAAATCCCTGAGTGTTTCCAGCACCAACTAGATGGAAGCACCAACTTCCAATCATACAGGCACCAACCTGTATAACAAAGAAAAGAGTTCTCCCTTGCACCACCCTGCCACCCTGGTTTCTCTGGTTGCAACCAGATGGAAGCTACAACTCCCTATGTTCAAGAACCCACTTGAACCTATGAGGACAACAATCCTCCCTAGCACCTCCCAACTGCCTTGGTTTATAAATCTTTGCTACTGAGACTTATTACAGTGATATAATGTTCAACAATGTCTTACCAGAATCATCACTGTTTTGCTACATTTCATTGCTCTGTCTGCCTCACTGCCTTCCTGCACACATGACTTGCGTTGTTTGTTCTTCTGCTTTTTATGCTCTGTGCTCCATTCCTCTTCAATGCACCTTTTGTCTTCTGTGCATTTGAGCTGCTGCACTCCACCTCCTTCTTTACACCTCTATCACTCACAACAGCAACAACCATCGCAACTCCAACAACAACAACAAATCCATCTCTTCTCTGTCTCGTGTACTTATCACTTATGTGCATCTTGTGCATGCAATGTGTGCCATCCTCTGCATCCTCACACCGCGTCGATATCCTCCACATCTCAAGTGCTCTGCCTATTCATCGCAACTCTTCAGCTTCTCTAGTGGTTCCCATCACACGTCCAACATCACTAGGTGTTCTGCTAAGATTCCTCAGCCTCTCTGGCAGTTGAGACTCCTCATCTTCTTTGGAACAGATGAGCTTATGCCTTCTATTTCAGTTACAAACTTCAACGCTCATCCATATGTCAATCCCCTCCAAGAATAGTCTTCATTCACTGAAAGAAGCTAGGAGACTCTTTAGCTCCTCTGGCGATCCAACCCATGTGTCTAACATCACTAGGTGTTATGCTGAGATTCATTTTTCTCTCTGGCAGTTGAGACTCTTCATCTTCTCTGTTATTGTCGAGTTCACCCTCTCTGTTTCAGTTACAGACTCCAACCCTCTTCCAGCTGTCAATCGCCCCTATGACCAATCTTCATCCCATTGGAAGATTCCCACAGAGACTCTTCATCTCCTCTGGCAGTCACACCGAAGTCTCTTCAAATCTTTTGGCATAAACCATCAATGGATTCTAGTAGTTACACTGTGAGGAGCAACATTAGCCCTCTGATTATGATCAATTCACCTGCACTGTTAGATTAACTCTGAAGGATATTGTCTTTATTTACTTGTTTCTCTCTTTCGCAATTCAGATATTCTGCGATGAGACATCTTGACTCTCCATGTCACGAGCTCCGAAAAGGAGCTTGGCTGCTCTAGCTCCCTCCTCTATGTGACCATAGGCGGTGACCACCGGTTACAGCGACAATTCACCTTTTCAGTATTTCAACATTCATATGATCCAGTGTCTAGACACTCCCATACGCGATCCCTGAAATTCCGAGGCGGAGCTCATATACACTAGGTCCTTCCTCCATGTGACCACACATGGTGACCATAGGCTGCTCTAAAAGTCACTGTGAACTTATGGTATTCATCGACCCTGACCGATGGTCCACAATCTCGATGAATCAACGGTCCAGATATTTTTGCAATCTCGCATCTCGCGGTTCCTTAGATGTGGGTTCTTGTCACTCCAAGTCGCGATACGCAAAGCTCCGAGATGGAGTCGGATCAATGGTCCAAATCAAATCTCGATATGACGGCTAAGATTGTCAAGATCACACCTCGATCTGATGGCTAAGATCAAACCTAGATCTGACAGCGAAGATCAAACCCCGTTCCTTTGACTTTTCAGTCTGCGACATGACGATCTTTCGCCACATGTCCTATGGACCCAATGGTTCAGATCTTGTCGTGACTTCGACACTTCACAGGCCTTCTTCATGCTTGATCAACGGTCCACATTCCTTGGTGATATGATGGTCAAGATCTTTTCGTGAATTCGCATATCACGAGTTTGAGCCTCTTTCCTTTGAATTTCCCGACCTGTGAAACTCCGAAATGAAGTCTTTGTGGTGCTTTGATCTTCCGCTACGCATCCTCTTGATCCACGGTCCACGACTGTCCTCGATGGACGGTCAGGATTCCTTCACAGCTTTGGAGAGTTGGATGGCTCTTGGACTTATCCGCCTTGCAACTTCACCATATCTAATGGCTATTGAGCCTTCGTATATACCCCAGATCCTACGGCCCAGATCTTCTCACGATTTCGCCACTTCGCGATTTCACCGCTTCGCGATTTTGTCCACCTTTGCGATTTTGCTGCTTCGCGATTTCGCCACTTCGCCGTGTAATGAACGTGCAGGTCCTCCCTGATCCAATGATGGTCGGATCTTATGCTCAGATCTGACACCTAAGATCTTTCCTCCTCTTCTGCACGTTCTTCTTGTCTACAAACAAATCTAACAGTCCTCCTTCTTTCGAGAATTTTGAAAGAGATTCAACGATCACTGATGCTTCTCCTCCCGAGCTTACTCATCCTCCTTACTTGGAAGAATTTCTAAGTGTCAAGGGCCTCGACCTTTGATCCGCCTGAGATCCTGAGTACACTATCTCTCTTGAGATTTAGCAATGAGTTAACCTCATCCTTGGTGCACACCTACGCACTGCATTCGACTATGTGCTAATTCCTCCTGAGATTACTTTGTCCTTGTTTTACCTTCGCTTCATACTTTGATCTTGCCATCAATGACAAGCACATACTGCCTGTAAAGCATGCCAACCATCCTCTGCACTATCTCTTCTGATCTTATCGAGCTTTCTCTGCAGCGTCTTCCTAAAATACTTATGATGCCCGTCTGTTACATTCTTCCTGTACTCATGCCATCTTCATTGTTGTACTTGCCATCAATGACAAGCATACGCTGCCTGTTAAACATTTGCTAACATATAGTGCAGTCATCGAATTGTTGACCGACGCTATTTCACTTGAAATCCATCATCTTGTTGTACAACTTGATTCGAAGTTAGTGGTACTGCAGTTAAGTAATGTCTATGCTATCCAGAGTCCTACTTTGTTAAGGGTATATTTACAAATCCACCTCTTGGAACGTCAATTCGATTATATTGAATATCAACATATTCCTAGATGTATAAATACATTAACTGATGCATTAGCTAATCATGTGTTAGACAGACATTTGAGACACATGTAAATCCAATCACAGTTCACATTAAAGAAAGTAAGCCGGTAGAAACCTCATGTATATATAATGATAAAAGTTTTTTACAAAAAATATTTTTGTCCAAAGACCAAAAATATCAAAATGAGAAGCACTGGGCTTCATATACAAAATAGCATCAAGGATGCTTCTCACGGTAGCACACTATTGTCCGTGCTACCCTGCGGATTAGTCGACTAAGTGAACCAGATACGCCCACAATATGGCATTGATAACGTCTTGGAATCTCATCGATAGAGATATCCGGGATATCTGTTGTCAATCCCTCCAAGTTATGTTCGACCGCCTCGTAGTCACCAACATCCCATCCTTCTACCACGACTGCTTCCCATCGTCTCTGGATAGGGGATGTACCTGGAGGCCGGTTTGGCCTTACATCTGCATTGTCAAAGAGTTTTGATTAGTCATCGGATTAAAAGCATAAAAAACATTTTATATTTCAAAATTCACAAAAACATCATAAAAAACAAAATGTATTTCTTACCTAAGTCTCCCCACTGAAATCCCTCAGGTAGAACCAAGTCTGGCTCGCCTCTGAAGTCCAAACTGGCATATGCATAATCGTCTACCATCAGAAGTTGAGGCCTCAACCATTCAAAAAATACATCATTATACTTCACAATGGGGTCGGCCACATGTCGAGCCATGAGGTCGCACCACCTCTTCATCCTTGGATCTCGTGGTGCCAGTATGCCCCAATCTACCTGTAAACGTAAATGGGGAACCCTCTCTAGGTAGAAAGACACTAAAATAGAACCGTACCCAAATTGTTTCAGGTCCCCCTTTTTGCATTTTGTCGGCTGTGTCTTCATGCTACAGAGAACTCTGTCGCACTAGTTGAATAGCCGAGGCTCCGTGCACTCCACTGCATATTGAAAATAAGTCTGGAGGGCCATGTGAGGATATGCACTCCCTGACATACGTACAATGGTAAAAATAATAGTCCAGAGGAGTAAATCCCAGACTCCCCTAATGGAAACCTTGCCTTTGCATCTCTCGGCCTCAAAATCACAATATCGACATACATACTTGCTCATTGGTAGACCACCACCTCTTCCTCCTGTCAAAGTGACATGGGCTCCACGAAGAGATAACCCCGTCAAGAAATAGATATCCTCAATATCTAAGGAAAGTACATGGGCACCCACATGAAACACATGTTGGTCCACATCCCACATATGGACTAGATACTCCAGCAACCTCAATTGGGCCCTCATGCCCTGGATGTTAAAGAACTTCAGTAACCCACACTGTCGGAGGGAATTTACAGTGCTCGGGTCATTCAAGGCAATGCAATCATCATCTTCATGTTCTCTCTCCCTCCACTCCAACATTTTGATGACAAAAAACCCGCATTGGGACAATAAAAGGAAGTTAACATCCTCATTTGCTTCTTTGGAAAGTTTCTATTGGCTAAATGCATGTAAAGAAATTTTGAGTTTTGGTCACCGTAGGTGGAGTATTACATGCAATGCGGAACTTCCATAGGTGAACCACAGGCCACCTACATAAACCTATGGTTTCCTCAGGCCCCGACATAGGTCACTTGCGGCAGCCCCAATGCACACCTATCGGCTTAAAGTTCAACTCAAAAAGCCTTTTAAACCAATAAAAATAAAATTTAATCCATTGAAAAGCAAGAGGACAAGGAGATTACCGTTTTGGCAGAAGCCGTTCGTCAAATGGTTTCCCGTGCCTCCCGCAATTCACAGTCAAAGTCTGAGGTAAAAATAAGGTTTTTAGGCAAGTTTTGGGAAAAATGCAAATGAAATAGTAAAAATAGATTTTACCTATATTTATTTCACTTTTTACTTTTTTCTATTAATATTTCATATTATTTTATGCATTTTATCCAAAACCTAAAAGTCTAATGGTCTCGTGAGTATTTTGTTTTCTCGCAGATGGAAGAACTAGGATCCTGAACGATGAAATACCAATATTTTTCTTGATTTGTTTTTTTCTTTGTCACATGTACAAGTACTTTTTAATATTTTTTAGAAAAACCTCGAGCTTAGTCTTTGTTCATTCTCGTGCTTGAAAATCAATAAGAACACAACCGAGTATACTTTTTTCGTATTTTCGTACTCATCATGGTAACACGAAAAAAACAAAACTCATGGATTATCCTTTAAGCACTTTTCACGCTCCATAAAAACGAAAAGATTGTCAAGCGACCTTGCTCTTTTCATGCTCGTAAAAGTATTTGAAGAAAACATTTGATGGATGATAGTTTATCACTTTTTCATTCTCATTGAACTAATTTACGAAAAAGGAACTGAGAGAGTTCTCTTTAATTGTTTTTCAGACTCTCTAAACATGAAAAACCCTTGAGTTTTTTTATCTTTGGACTCATTAAACAAACATCGAAAGACCCATATGGGATCGAACCACTCCTTCTTAGGGTTCATTAAACATACTCCGAGGGACTCGTCTGAAGGATGAGCTTACATCAACAAGCATATGTTATCCTCTTCAAGCTTGCGTAAAAATAAAGAAGTACTCGCCAGAAAAGGTGGGGGAAAATTTGAGAAAGAAATGTGTTTTAGTATTTGTGTTAGTGGCAGTAATAGTCGCTCTTGAACATGACACCCCCTTTATCATTGTATACGGGTTGGAAAATCCATTTGTCTCTCGTCTGATCTTCTGCAAGTTTATATCTTGGGTCGTCCTTGAGTCGGTGCTGCCAAGACCATTGTTGTGTCATTCATATGTTCAAGAGAAGTCCAAACAAGCCCTTTATCAAGTCGGCCATCTGCAGTTATCAATTCCTACCATGTCGGCCTTCCCTGTGTCAGTTTCAAATCATCTTCATACTTTGATCTACCCTAAATATGTTACTTATTTCGTGTCATTGATGGGGGATACATCAAGGCCCTCCTGTGACGAGTCTTTTCCTATTGACTTCAGTTCATTATCTAGGAACAAGACTTAGAAATCGATTAGTAACTTAGAACTTGCATGCCTCAATGGCATGTTTCTTCTCTCTCGACAGTGGGTTCACATCATTGACCCCTGATTGAGAGATTTTGTCGAGTGCTCGACTTCAACTCATTTATTCGTATTCGATGGATTGTACTAGGGTACCTTGGTATTTATTGACATCAATGGTGATTTCCCTTGCACTTGTTAACGGATTTTCATTAATGACCGGTAATCAAGTGGTTTTTACCATGTTCGACTTCAACACCTGTAATTGCATGGCTAGATTCGTACTTAAGGATGAAGGGATTGAAGACCCTGGTTCTCATCATTTTGGTCCAGATTGCGATGGAATATTTATGATTTGTATTGACACATAGATCCACTTTGTATATCTTGTGGCTATGTCCAAATTTGAGTTTTCTAGAGCATAGATCCACAGTGTATTCCTAGTGGCTATGTAGAATCTTGGTGACATGGATCCATAGTGTATAATCGGTGGCCATGATTGGCATTTATGGTTTAAATCATTTGTAGTTTGAGAATGGGAATGCCTACCTTAAAAATGGTATGATGTTATGAAAATTCTTGATTGTTTGCAGGTTCTCTATTGGTGCGCTCCTTGTTTCTGACACACACACACGCGTTCTACAAAGTATTTCGACTGCCACAAATTCCAACCTCATACTTTGGGGGGAATTATGTTACACATTATTTTGGTCACCCTGGCGATGTGTCTACAAGCATGTATTCAACCTCTCAAAAGGATCTTTCCCATAAGAAAAATAATTGGTTTCCTTCTCTACAAGACTTTTTTTTAGAAGGACGTCGCAGGCTGAGAGTACTACACAGTGCGGAAATGCTTGATTTCCGCAAGCTACTCTAATCCTAGCCTGCGGAGTTTCCACAGGCTACTCTATAGACAGGGTGCGACGACGTTTTAAAACTAAGAAAAAGGAAGAAGTTCACGAAAGTTCTAGAAATAATCTTCTAGGGAATGGGGTCCAAGCACGCCTAAAACAAATCTTTGAATCAGGAAGATAATTAGGGTCCACAAACGACAATCTCCCACTTTGAGACTGATCACAACAAATCCACTTCTATTGTACCTAATGGACTATGATCGACCTTGAACTTGGAAAATTTATCACCTTCATCTTCATGCTTGAAGACCAATTGAAACTGAGAAGGAACTCAGTTTATCCCTAGTTTCTCCCTTTGTTAACATGTCTGTAAGATTTTGGCTAGTATGTATCTTTTCCAACTTCAAATGTCCATCTTCCAAGACATATCGTATGACATGGTACCTGAGTTGTATATGCTTAATCTTCAAATGGAATACTGAGTTCTTTGCAAGATAAATGGAACTCTCACTATCACAATACAACCTTCTATTCTTCTGCTTCTTTCTCATTTCCTCCATAAACATCTATAGCCAAATCATTTCTTTACTAGCCTCTGTAGCAACAACATACTCTGTTTCTATTGTTGAAAGTGCAACAAACTTTTGTAGTTTTGAAATCCACCTTACTGTTGTTCCACCTACAATAAAAACATACCTTGTGGTGCTCCTCTTACTATCTTTATCACTTGCCATATCTAAATCAACATATCCCTGTAGAACAATGTCTGAACCTCCAAAACATAATGCATGAGTAGAAGTACCTCTCAAATACCTGAAAATCAACTTTACTGCCTCTCAATGTTCTTTACCTAGATTTTTCATATACTTGCTCACAACTCCTAGATAATATAGCTTCCATTTTCTAGCCTTTTAAAATAAACACAGTGATCAAACTGACATCTACTATAACATTGTTCTGTCATAAACCTGTCAAACTTCAAACACCACTTCCTTGGAGCTTTCTTTAGGCCATACAAGCTCTTCTTCAACATGCATACCAAATTTTCCTTCCCTTTTACCTCATACCCATGTGGCTCCTGCATATAAATCTCTTCATCCAAATCCCATGGAGAAAAACTGTTTTTACATCTAATTGTTCAAGATTCAAATCTTCTACTGCCACAAGACTTAAAATAGTCATAATTGAAGTCATTTTAACAATAGGAGAAAATATTTCATCAAAATATATACCTTTCTTTTGTGCAAACCCCTTTACAACAAGTCTAGCCTTGTACCGCTTTTTGCCTCCATCTTCCTCCTTTAACCTGTAAACTCATTTATTATGTAATGCTCCTTTTACTACAGGCAACTAAACCAAGTCCCAATTCTGATTGTTTACCAAGGAATCCATTTCCTCTTTCATGCCTTGCTCCCACTTCCTTTTAGTGTCTACCTGCATTGTCTCTTCATAACTTTATGGTTCACCATAATCAATTAACAATAAATAATACAATGAAGGAGAGTATCATTCAGGTGTTCTATTTAACTTAATAGATCTTCTAACAACACTTGCATGAGTTTGAAGTACCTGTTGCTCCTGTTGTTGTACATTTTGATTTTCTAGTACCTTTGGAATTTCTTTTTCTATGATCTCATCAAGCACTGTGTATTCTAGTTTTTCTTTTTCCTATTTCTTTCCCTGCAACTGATCTTTGTACATGACCTTATCATTGAATATGACATCTCTACTTATAATTATTTTGTGATTTTCATAATTCCAAAAGTGATAACCAAAATCATTAAGACCGTATCCAATAAAGGTACACTTCCTGGATTTTGCTTCAAGCTTTGTTCTATTTTCTTTATCAATATGGACAAATGCTTCACAACTGAAAGTTTTCAAAAATGAATAGTTTACCTTTTTACCTGTCCATGCCTCCTCTAGAATGCCACTATCCAAAGAGTTTAAAGGTCCTTTGTTTATTAAGTAAACAACAATATTCAAAACATCTGCCCAAAACTATAAGGGCATCCCAACATGCGATCTCATACTCCTTGCACGCTCCATGATTGTCATGTTCATCCTTTCTGGCACACAATTTTCATATAGTGTTCCTAGAACTGTTTTCTCTCTACGAATCCCATGGTATGAACAATAATCATCAAATTCCTTACTGCAATATTCACTTCCATTGTCTGATCTGAGACACTTCAACATTTTTCCTGTATCATTCTCAACCAAAGCTTTCCACTTCTTAAAAGTATCAAAAACATCAGATTGTTGTCAAACGCAATAAACCCAAGTTTTTCTAGTTTCATCATCAATAAATGTAACATATTAATGAGAGCCACCAAGAGATGATACATGATCTGGCCCCCATACATCTCTATGCACAAGCTCTAACCTAACCTTTCACTCTTCTTTTCTTTTCTGACTCTTATTCTCTTATGTTTTCCATAAACACAATGCTCACAAAAATCCAAATCAATTTGTTTAATATCTAGTAACAAATTCATTTTGTGAAGTATTTGCATCCCCTTCTCACTCATGTGTCCAAGGTTATGATTCCAAAGTGTTGTATACACTCTTATAGAAGCTAAAGAGATAAAAGAATCAATATTACCCATACATAGATATAATGTACCTACCTTCTCTCATTTTTCTATCACCAGTGATCCTTTGGTGACCTTCCACGCCTTATCTGTAAATATGGATATACAACCTTCACTTTCCAACTGCACTATTGAAATAATATTTTTCCTTAGATATGGAACATGTCTTACCTCTTTCAACAACCATTGGTTTCCATTCTTTTGTTTTATTTGTACCTTGCTCATTCCAACAATTTTGCATGGTGCATCACCATCCAAATGAACCTGTCCAAAATCACCTTGAACATAATCTAGAAAATGTTTTCGATGGGGTGTGGCATGAAATGAAGCCCTTGAATCTACTACCCAAGACTTAGAAATATTATCCACAAAAAGAATCAAAGCATCTTGTAACACATCACCTGTTACATTTGCTTCTTGATTTTTCTCCTGTTGTCCATCTCTTTGTTTCTTTGGAGCTCTACAGTCTTTCTTCAGAAGTCCTTTCTTTCCACAATTCCAACACTCTATTTTTTCTAGTCTGTATTTGGACCTGCCCTTCCTAGAATTATAGTGATTCCTTGATCTCTGTCCTCTATTCTTTTGTCTTCCCTCGTTCTCCATGTTTAACTCATTACCTGATGTCTCACCTGTGCTTTTCCATCGCATTTCCTCGCTAAGGATAACACCAACAACATCATCAAATTTTAGAGTGTTTGAACCAAAGATAGAGTTAATTACAATCGTGACCAAGCCGTTCCATCTTGTTGGCAATGAGCACAAGATTAGAAGAGCCATGACCTCATCATCAAAGTCCACTTTTACATAACTTAGATGATTATTAACTGTATTAAATTCATTTAAATGATTTGTAACATGCCCACCTGCTGACATCTTCATATTAAATAATCTCTTCATTATAAATACCTTATTGGACACCGAGGGTTTTTCATACATGTTAGGTAGCTAGAGAGGTAGTGAGGGCCCTAGAGGGCCCATAGTGATAATAGTGGAGGTCATTCAATGTAAGGTGGACTAGGTCCACTATAGTATTAAATAAGGCCCACTATGGTAGTTAAATACAATAAATGTAAGAGGACCTACTAGAAGGTTATAATGTTAGGTAGCTAGAGAGGTAGTGGGGGGGGGCATAGGGCCCATAGTGATAATACTGAAGACCATTTAATTTAATGTGGACTAGGTCCACTATAGTATTAAATAAGGCCCACTATTATAGTTAGATACAATAAATGTAAGAGGACTTACTAGAAGGTTATACTTCTAGAAGGTTCCTCCTCTAGAATGTTCTTAGGTGGTTGGTAAGACTATATAAAGGGGTTCAAACAATGTAATGGGTCATGAATAAAAGTATTGTAATCTGAGTGTTAGCTCAATAGGAGGATTCCCCCTCGAAGAGGCAAGTGAACAAGAGATGATCCCTTCCATAATAAAATCCATTGTATGGTGTTTCCCTACCCTAAGGGTTTGATAATAATAAATGATATTTTGCATATCATTCTTATATATCTACTGTGGTGATTTTGTATTCAGTCTTTGGTACTTAACAAGTGGTATCAGAGAAATTTCCTTGGCAGGAAGTGTGGAAAAATATTTTTATTTTTTGTAGATTTATTTTTTCGAAGAAGAAAAAAAAGAGGACCACGACATTCTGGATGATTTATGTAGGTTTTGGTGCAAAATTTGCAAAATCGGGTTGTAGATCCGAATTCCTCTCAGAAAAACACCAAAGTTAAAAAAAAAAACGTCTGAAACAAAGTTCGAGAAGTCAAGTTATTTGCATTTTAATATCTACAATTTTCAGGGTTTTTTTCGTGGATGGAGGCACGATTTTTTGTTTTTTGTAGCACCTGGAGGCCGAAATTGCTAAAAAATTTTATAGATCTGAGTTCCTCTTTAAAAAATAGTTGATTTCAAAAAAAAATCACCCAAATCAGAGCTCTGGAAGTAAAGATATCATTGATTTAAAACCAACCATTTTTGGGGGTTTTTCGTGACGACAACGGGATTGCAAAGTTCATAACTTTTCACAAGGTGTTCAAATTGTTATCAGATCAATATCATTGGGTAAATCATTTTAAGAGATTTATTTTGATATATTATATATTGTATTTCCAATGGATATTATATCTCAACTCCTCATGAGCATTCTACAGAAGATTGAAGCAACATTTTCACGAGGGGCAACAAATTGTTAGTGCTAATTGTCAAAATGTTCAAAGGTCCTTGACTAACATGCAAGAGAGATATCTTATAGAGGACATCAGTGATGCATATAATCAAGAAGTCTATGCTTTCTATGATTTTGAGTCCGATTGTGATAATTGGTATATGGATAGTTGTCATTTATGGGATGACAACCACTTTCATATTTTATTTGATGAATCTACTTCACCTTATGTAGAGCACATTATGGAGAGAAGTCCAGAGCCTTCTATGAACACTATTTTTCAGTATTCTCCAGTACTAGTGTGTTATTCAGATAATTTTTTGGATATGGAGGGATCTACATGTTTAGATTCCCATGATCAATGAAGATCTTTGGAGCATCATTTTCAGTTGGTTCTTGAGTTCAGATGTCTTCCACGTGGAGTTCACATGAGCACTTGGACATGGGACCCTGGTTTAGAATGGAAGTTGGACTACTTCAACATGTTGGTTTTCATTTATCCATGAGACCATGATTCTCTAGTTTACTTCAACACTATGGTCCACACTTATCCATGGGACCCTAGTATATGGTTGTACATCAAGCATTGAGGACAATGCTTTCATAAAGGGGATGGAATGTTAGGTAGCTAGAGAGGTAGTGGGGGGCCCATAGAGCCCATAGTGATAATAGTGGAGGTCATTCAATGTAAGGTGTGTTAGCACTAAAAGTCACACTTTGACTGCTAAAGTGTAAGATCAACACCCATCAAAATAAAAAAGATAACTTTGGTTTTGAATAGCTATATCAACAAGATGGATAAAGAAAGAGAGACAGCAGCAAACTGTAGATCAATAGGCTACACCAATGGGCAATGGAGTCACAAACATCCCACTCATCTAAGGCACAAAAGTTGCTTAACAGAAAACAAGATTATATGCTGATAGGTGGAATAAATGAAGAAGGAAAACATAAGATAGAATGTTCAATAAATAGAGATCCTCTCAATTCAATGAATTGACAAATACTTGAATATAAACAATGACTGATGGGAAAAATACAGCAGATCCTCTGTTGCTTAGGGATCCATAAATCATTGACAACCTTTGATCCTCAATTCTACAATATATTTAAATAAGAAGAAATATAAAAGAAGAGTTGCAATCTGAAATCACAGCTCTTGTGAGTCTCCAATAGTAGTAATGCTTACAATCCTAAAATGCTCACAGGCTTACAAATGAACACACACAGAAAACTGCCTATTCCTAGTCTCTCTAGCCTCTCTTGGCTCATCCCTCCTTCTCTCCAAGAGATCTCTCCTTCCTTAAATAGAAAATAGCATCCAAATAACCTAAGGAGGTCGAATCCCATCTCCTCCATTGGATTCTAAGCCTAGGAGATAGGTGGCAACAATCAAAGAGACAAAAATCCAACAAACTGTTGATTTTCAGGAATTTGTTGGAAGTC
>ML777190.1:892789-910101 GCA_009831015.1 Picea engelmannii
CAAAAACTCAAAACCTAGCTAGTTAAACGCTTAGCAGCCCTGAAATTCAACCTCACACTCTTTCTTGTAGAAAGAGGATCTTCCTTTGGCACAACAGACTTTTCCTTCTCAGAAATGGCAGGCTTCTTCTTAGGGGTTATGCTCTTCTTGAATGCGGGTGTCTCTTGACACTTGGCACCTTAACCAATCTTGTGCTAACATAGGCTCCATGGGGGATGGCATGCTCCCCGCAAGCTTCCAAGAACTTGTAGACCTATGCCTTGTCCATCCTCCATCTTTGTCCAAGAAACCTCTGTACTCAAAAGCACCTATGCTCCTTTATTCAAATCTAAAATGACTGTAAACTGAAAATTGGCTTCTGCTGAAAAACAACTTGCTAAAATCTGACTACTGCAAATTGTCAAAAAGGGAATGCTCAAAACGAGCTTATTTCTGCCTACTCCTACTCTAATCAAGCGTGTTGCTTCAGATTAGGTAAAAGCATGCTTCCAATGAATCCATACAAGCATCTGACTGATTGGTAAGCATCTTGATCCAGAAATGATCAATGTAAGGAACCAAAGAATACATAAATGCATTTCAAAAGAGCAGGACAACCATCCTTCAATTGACAAAAGTGCTCTTACATCCAAGCTGCTCAGAGAATCGAGATAATTAGCAAATGGATCTATAAGACTGAAAACAAATACCTCTTGTTGTTGTTTCAATTGAAGATCCAAAAGTCTCTGCATATCCTCCTGCTGATCATGGCTGACACCTTCAGATGCTTGCAAATATGAACAAGACTGTATGCTAGCTTCATTGTTGATGATAGACTGTTTGGTGTCTTCTGCATATCCAGGTTCCAACACAATACATGCGGGCTCACTGATTTAAGAAGGTGACTGTTGAATGTCTGCTGCGGGAGTTTCTAGATGGTTGATTTCTATACACAGTTGTTCTTCATCAACATCTGATTCATAGCTGTCATAAACTGGTTGGCTCCTCCTCAAATCAACAAAATGGATCCACTCTTCTCCATCAGAGTATTCATCAAAGATAGGTGAGCCCAAGGCTCCTTGGTATTTCATATAAAAATGAGCAATCCCCCAATATCTCTCTTCAATCTCAGGTGAAAAGATATCATAGGAAACCTCTTGCATGAAAAGAGAAAGATCATCTTCTACAATTGGTTCTTCTTTCGAATCGGAGACATCAGATGCATAAGGTACATGATATAATGCAACTGAACCCATGCAATCATTAGTACAATCATGATTGATATATGGAAAACTTTCTTCTCGGGAAAAAGAAAGAGAAAGAGGTTCATTCCTATCTTCATTTGGACAGTGAATAAAATAGTTTTCATCTTTATATTCAACAGTGCAATCTAACAAATCTTGAGCACATTCTACATATCCCTCACAACAGTTATAACAAATACTTTCAGAGGGATAAAACCTTTTGCAGTGTTCATTGAATACTCTATGGAAATCCTTCAAGGATGAAATGTTGGAAGAGGATAACAAGAAATACCATTTACGTGCATCCCCATCCAATCAATACATGAACATTTTCATCAATATATCTTCACGATGGATGCCAATATGCTGCATCAAAGCATGAAATTCATGAGCATGCTCAACAGGGTTGCCATCCTTACCTTCATAAAATCTGGGCAACAGATCTTTCCATTCATCAATTTGAGTTACAAGATGTGAATAACCATCTATGGTTAAGAAATTGAGTGGGGCAAACCTCCTGACTAGGATAGCCTTCATAGCCATTTGATTTTTCTCATCCCTAGTGGAGTCACCAACATATTCTGAACAATGGAGTCACCATGGTGAATGTGCAGTCTTGAAGGTGTCCAACTTCAGTCACCATATAAAGCTGGAATTGTGCAATGTCGTTCTTCCCAGGGAGCTTTTCAATCTACTCAAATCCATCCCCGACAACGGCGCCAAAAATGTTAGCACTGAAAGTCACACTTTGACTGCTAAAGTGTAAGCTCAACACCCATCAAAATGTAAAAGATAACTTTGGTTTTGAATAGGTAGATCAACAAGATCGATAAAGAAAGAGAGAGGGCAACAAATTACAGATCAGTAGGCTACACCAATGGACAATGGAGTCACAAACATCCCACTCATCTAAGGCACAAAAGTTGCTTAACAGAAAACAAGATTATATGCTGATAGGTGGAATAAATGAAGAAGGAAAACATAAGATAGAATTTTCAGTAAATAGAGATCCTCTCAATTCAATGAATCAACAAATACTTGAATATAAACAAGGACTGATGGGCAAAATACAACAGATCCTCTGCTGCTTGGGGATCCATAAATCATTGACATCCTTTGATCCTCAAATCTGCAATATATTCAAATAAGAATAAATATAAAAGAAGAGTTACAATCTGAAATCACAGCTCTCATGAGTCTCCAATAGCAATAATGCTTACAATCCTAAAATGCTCACAGGTTTACAAATGAACACACACAGAAAATTGCCTATTCCTAGTCTCTCTAGCCTCTCTTGGCTCATCCCTCCTTCTCTCCAAGAGATCTCTCCTTCCTTAAATATAAAATAGCATCCACATAACCTAAGGAGGCCGAATCCCATCTCCTCCATTGGATTCTAAGCCTAGGAGATAGGTGGAAACAATCAAAGAGACAAAAATCCAACAAACTGCTGATTTTCAGGAATTTGTTGGAAGTCATTAATAAATTGTTTCCACCTCATGCATGAGGCCTTTGCTGGATCTAAATCTTAGGTGCGGGTGTCCCTTGACATCTAACTAATCCTTGAAAAGTCATTCGAACTCTCCTTGACATGTGGCAACCTCCCAACAAGGTGAATATCAAAACCGTGACCGCTACAGGAAATTAGTACGCAGCACCATTGTGCAGAGTACACAATGCCTACTTCTATATCCAATATCTCTCAAACCAAAACACATTTTGAAAAACTGAGAGAGGTTTTTTTTATTTAGAATTTTATGAACAAAAACCTCCTCCATTTTTCAAAAATACATCCTCAACTGCTCATAAACCAAGTTTTAAATTAGTGACTCAAAACTGGCAGAATAACTCTGCACAATTTAGCCTCTGCTAGAATATTACGCAACGCCTATAGGTAGCGCCCGACCGTATTGCACCTGCATGCAACTTCTATCCTCTGTGAAATATTACACGGCACCATTAGGTATCACCACTTGCGTTGCGTCTGTGTGCAAGTGTGGGTAGCATAACCAAAAACACAGTGCCTTCAATCTTGAAAGTGTGAAGAGAAATTTGTAGTCTTTCATGATAACAAAACCATTTCAATTAAGTGCCTTGACTGTACAATGGGTAGTGCATTTTACCACAGGGGAAACTATCACTTAGCAAAAACTCAAAACCCAGCTAGTTAAACGCTTAGCAGCCCTAAAATTGAACCTCACACTCTTTCTTATAGAAAGAGGGTCTTCCTTTGGCACATCAGACTTTTCCTTCTCAGAAATGGCAGGCTTCTTCTTAGGGGTTATGCTCTTCTTGACTACGGGTGTCTCTTGACACTTGGCACCTTAACCAATCTTGTGCTAATAAGGTGGAATAGGTCCATTATAGTATTAAATAAGGCCCACTATTATAGTTAGATACAATAAATGTAAGAGGACTTACTAGAAGGTTATACTTCTAGAAGGTTCCTCCTCTAGAATGTTCTTAGGTGGTTGGTAGCACTATATAAAGGGGTTCAAGCAATGTAATGGGACATGAAAAAAAGTATTGTAATTTGAGTGGTAGCTCAATAGGAGGATGTCTCCTCGAAGAGACAAGTGAGCAAGAGAGGATCCCTTCCATAATAGGATCTATTGTATGGTGTTGCCCTACCCTAAGGGTTTCATAATAATAAAGGACATTTTTCATATTGTTCTTGTATATCTACTATGGTGCTTTTGTATTCAGTCTTTGGTACTTAACAATATAGTTTATCCAATGTGTCCATAAAATCCTTTGTTGTATTTTCTTTTGAAATATTGAAAGCCACCAACGCTGCCAGGCTCAGACGTATTGTTCCTAGTGTCTTTCTGTTAAGAACCTCCCATTCTTCATCCTTCATGGTCGTCAACTTATTTTATATTCCACCCAATGGTAGGAATAGATCCTTCTGATATAAATAATCTTCTATCTGCATCTTCCATAACTGGTAGTTTTGGTCGTTAAATTTATCAACCCTAAACTTTCCATCTTCCACCATTGCTCCCACTCGAACCAGGAACCCTCTTTTCTTGCGAGTTACCTTTCGCTCTGATACCAGTTGTTAGAAAAATAGGATCACAGAGAAATAAACTAAAACAAATGTGGAAATAAAAAACATAAGATACACAATACAATAGAGACATAGATATACGTGGTTCACCTAGTTGTGGCTACACCCACTAGAGAAATTGCTAGGTCCTTCCTTTTTATTATCAAGAAAAATGAAGGGATACAACCTACAACACGCATGATGTAAATTCCTCTTCTTTATCTCACAATATCCTCTCTCAGAATACAATAATCACACACATACACGACCACAATAAAATTCTCTCATAAAAGAGGATTGCCTTATAGGGAAAAAATTCCTAAAATAACTTCTACCATTATATCTGCGACCTTATAATGAACGATCCAGAATGACTATGAAATTACAATATTTTACAAGGAAAATTTTCCCAATATTTCACTTTGGGGGTGCTGCCCCCGAATCCTCTGCCAAGGGGGGGCTACAAAAATTGTCGCCGCCCCACGTGGGACCCCTTGGTGGCATTTGTGGGGGGGAAATCCCACCCCCCACCCCCTCATTAGGGAATGGGGTCCAAGCAGGCCTGAAACAAACCTATGAATCAGGAAGATAACCAGGATCTACAACCAACACAGTCTTACAATAGAAGAGACGTTAAGTCCTACTCAGACCATATCCTGTGTTAAATCCATGACCCCATGTGCATCATCAAAATCAGAGATAATAGTTGAAGACTTATCAAAAGAACTCATATTTAGCAAGGGACGACATAGTAGTAGAAATCAGAGCAGTGGAAGCAATACGCAGAGTCAGATTTAACCAACATCACCAAGAGGAGGGACTACACAAAGCAACACAACAGGGGTATACAACACCCTTATACTACCTGAGTTCTAAGGAGTTGGGTCAGAGGACCCAGAACAACATTTGTCTGTCTGAGAGACAATTTGGGTTGCAAAGAACGTCTAGGATGAGGCCGTGAATATTGCAGAGTTAGAAACAACATTTATAGGCCGTGCATTAGTATGGTACATGAAGTTGCAAAGTACCACATCCACAGAACAAGCCAAGACTTTGGTGGAGATAAGACACACATTGTTAAAATAGTTCAAAAATCCAAAGTCCAAGTCACAATATATTACAGAGCTTAAGGAAATTAAACAGGTGAAAACTAAATCAGTATGGGATTATGACCAACGTTTTAAGGATATGATAGGTAGACTAATTTTCCATATCCTTGATAAAAAAAACATCTAGAATGGTTTATTGCGGGACTTTTACCACATATCTGCAGGCTGTTGATTCAAAAGAAGGTTGCATCGCATCCCGAGGCTCTAGAAATTGCAATGAAATTGGAATCATTCCCTGTAGGAGACAGCGGAGGGATGGCACAAGTTCAGACGCAGTTGGATGCTTTGATAGTTCAACTGGAAAAACTTACAAAAGGGAAGGAGAGACAAGAATAAGTCTGGTGTACCAAATGTAGACTGAATGCCACCACAAGGACGAATTCCCTATTGTGGGGAGCCTATATTATGTGGAACCCCTAGACTCGGTATCACAAATAACTGGGATTCTTAAGCATTTTTCAAATAGCAAAGAAAATCCAAAAATCAACTAAGTGTCGAGTAGTGATATCGGCCATCCATCGACAAGCATAAGTTGATCTCAACCATATGCGGAGAAGTTTCAAGGGCTAGGCTTGTGGGTAAAGTCTCACAGGTGGACAAGGCCTCAAGGTGAAGTTTCAAAGTGAAGACCCAAGGAGAATTCCCTGTAACGTACCATGTTACTAGAAAACCCAAAAAAAATCTCCGATACCAATATGTGACACACCCATTGACCTAGATTCCTAAAGAATTCACTTTCTTGAGAAATTCTGAATTTATGATATTGTTTTTTAAATTAAGAAGCAGATTCTTCAATGGATCGGTTCTTTATTTTTGCTACACCATTCTGTTGAGGATTGTAGGGAGTAGTGAGCTCCCTCCTAATCCTTACCTTTTTGTAGAATGTCTTGAATTCATCTGAGGTGTACTCTCCTACTTAGTGAGGAGGTTGATATTAGTCCACACACATCTAAGTGAACAATTTCCAAAACTTATTTTTCTTACCACGCTTCCTTTAGAGTTTGTACTTGGTGAGATCACATGTCTCACAACTTGATGGAGTCATCTGCTCCATGTTTGCAAATGTCACTCTAGCTCCTTCTCAGAGCTATCACTAGTGACCTGCCCAAAACAAGAACAACAAGAGAAAAAGTATTTCCAATAACATTTTCAGAAGAACATATCTATCGTAACAAGGATCATAGAATTACCAAGGTGACCTGCCTGAGAACAAGAAATATCTACTAGAGGAGATGTTATTTCATTTTGCAAACAAGTGCAACAAGCATCTATATCAATAGCACTTACATCCAACCAAGTAAACCTAGTAGTAATATAACCTTTCAAAGATTGTTGTCACAACTATAGCAACTATCAAACTTGATATGTGCAAATCTCAACAATTTGATCAATCAAACCTGGAACCTGGAGCCTCAATTGTTTGTTCCTCTGAATGTACTGAATCCAATATCACTGCTTGGACAAGGCCTTTTGTACATTCCCTGCAAAGCATACTCATACTTTTGCTAGATGATATAACATGAAAAGAATGTATAAGTGCATACCTTTGAAATTTGCAGCATTGTCCATCTTGTCTTCTAATATGAAACTAGACACCATCTTGACAAGAAGAGGTTAGAAATTGAATCAAAAAGTTTCAATGATTATAACAAGATAGAAACTCTTAAATTTCAATTTTGACCAAAATTCAACCTTTGACTTTGACCAATCAAACTTTGACTTTGACCCAAAAACTCAAACTTGACGTTTTTGTCAACTAAGGGTACCAAAGGGTGCACTAAGCTAGGGCACCCTAGAATGTCCAAAGATTAGGTCCAGTGCTTCACTTAAGGTTCCCAAAGAGTTGGATTTAGGGTTTGTTGTAGCTACAAAATTAGAAATCGTAGTTGCAACTGCAACTGGTGTCACAATGAGATTAACAAAGAACTGCCACTTTATCTTCCAACGATTAGACTGTCATGTTAGGCTATATGGCACTAGAGAGAGATACCAAGAAATACCTCAGAATATCCACCTTCCATTCTTGAAGCTGTAGCTCCAAACTTGTGCCATCCTTGAGAGAGAGAGTGAAGTGAGTGTGTACAAACGAGCTAGATCATCTCTTATTTATAGTCGTTCTTGTCAATTGTTTGGGACAACTTGATCTTTTAGAATCTAATACTTTAATATTAATTGTTTTACTGAGATGACTTGTCTTCTAGGGTTTCTACACATCTGTTTAGGGTTTCTCTAGCTTCCCGGAATATTCTAGTCTCGTCAAAGGTTACATGTGGAGGTTAATACCTCCTGCGGCTACTATAATATCAACAACATATGCTCTAAAGGGGCCACCCCCTTCATTATAATTCATTAGCCTAAGTTACGTGATGGCTCAAAAACGGGTTGAACCAAAGATTTCTTTAAATATGGGGCCACCCCCTTTTTATTATTTCATATGTCCACTTAAATAAAACAATACTTTAACTGAAGCTTGTTGAAATATTGTAATTGCGAAGAATATTCTACTTATTATTGAGTTATTGTCTTATGGATCAATCCCCTTTTGTGGATTGATCATGTTGGGACTTATGTATGACCAAATCCCTTTTTGTGGATTGGTCAAACCCTAATTATATGATGCTAATTGAGAAGTCGGCCCCTAGGGATAATTAAAGTGTCTTTAGCCACTAAGTGAGAAGTTGGCCCTGCTTGATGAAGAGACACCACCCTAGCACTCCTCAACTAGTATACATAAGAGAGGCTAGTGCCTCATTCACTCACTCACTCACTCAAGTCACTTATCTAGTGCACAAGTTTGAAGGAAGTTGCAGTTGTCGGAAGAAGGAAGAGAGAGGTGCATTGCTCAATCTTGGATATTCTCTAGTGTTTGGTTTATTATCTTGGCATTGTATTGGCAATCTATATTAAGGAAGTTTTTGTTGGGTTTTCTCCCCCATGAGGGTTTCCCGGGATAAATGTTGAGTACCTTGTGATTTTGTTTCTTTCAGTGATCATGCTTATGCTATTATTGTCTAGTAGATTGAAAAGAACTTAATATAAGCTCTAAATTTAACATGGAATTGGAGCTTGACTGAATAGAGCACCTTTCACTGGGTAACCAAAAATGTCATTGTTTTCGCACAAGAAAATTAGGACTTTTTATTAGAAGAGAATTTCAGCCTAAAAACTATCTAAGGAAGTGTTCCCTAGCCTAGCAAACTCATTGGTAGCTTGAGCGCACCATTTCAATGGCCAGATCCTCTGGAAAGTGAAACCCTAGTTTTCATTGGTATCAAAAAACCAAAAAAACAGAAAACTAAGAAACCAAAACTAGTACCAAAAGTACCAATCCAGATTTGCACAGGCCTAGTTTCAAGGGGTAAAATTTGGATTTTTTGAAAACAAACTGCACCAGCCTACTCACCTCAGCCAAGCGCACCTCCTGGTAAGTTCAAATTTAAATTATGAGCACTTTCATTTTTTGGTCATTTTCCCAGCTCCAGGTCAAGATGTCTACAAGCACCAATCTTGTTGACAAGTTAGAAGGTGTGGATAAATTATGTGCCTAGAAGTATAGGATTTCACTCATTCTTGAAGAGAATGACCTTTCAAGATTCATCAAGGAAAATGTACCAAAACCCGCAGATGCTACAACTAAAGCAAAATACCAGAAGGATATGTTTAGGGCCAAAAGAATCATGGAAAATTCTATTAAATACCACTTGATCCCTCAAGTGTCTTCTAAGAATACTCCAAAAGAAAGTTTTGATGCCCTAACAAGAATGTATGAAGAAACATTAACCGAGAGATGAACTTGAGAACCCAACTCAATAATACAAAGATGCAGAAAGGAAAAATCGTTCATGACTATTTCTCTATGGTTTCTCAATTGAAGGAACAGTTAGAAGCAATTGGAGACAACCTAAATGAAGATGAACTCATAAGGATATCTCTTAATGGTCTCACAAGACCTTGGGATGCCTTCATCCAAACTATCTGTGCAAGAAAGGAGAAACTCCAATTTGACAGTCTTTGGGAAGAATGTGTTCAAGAAGAAACAAGAGTAGCTAACCGAGAAGTCGTTCTTTTAAGGGATAACGATCAAGCCCTAGATTCTCATGCTAAAGGAGGAAAGGCAAGCTCTCACTTCAAGAAGGAGACCCACCTACATAAAGAATATCACCCTCCAAGGAGATTCCAGAAGTTTTAGAAAGGTCAAAGAAGAGAAAAGGATTTATCCTCTTATCATTGTTACCATTGTGACAAGATGGGACATATTGTGAAGAATTGTCTAGCTAGAAGAGAAGAATACAAGAAGAGAAATAAAAAAAATGCATGATGCCCATGTAATTGAAGATGATGAGCTACCCACGAAGATGATTAAAGAAAAGATTGAAGACTATGTCTTATTCTCTACCCTCTCAGGATCTGTGTCACCTAGAGAGGACACTTGGCTCATAGATAGTGGTGTTTCTAAGCACATGATAGGTCAGAGAGACATTCTCTCTAGCCTTACAAAAAAGAACTTTCCCCAGAAAGTTACACATGGAGATGATTACCAGTACCCTATCAAAGGAGTGGGAGAATCCACCTACAAACTTGATTCAGGGACCCCAATGAAGATGAAGGATGTACTATATGTACCAGGTTTGACAAAGAAATTACTTTCTATCTCACCTTTAAATAACAAAGGTTTCAGGGTTGTATTCATATATGGTGAAGTTCTTATGCGGCCTAAAGGAAAAACCATAGAAGATGCACTTGTTATTGGAACAGAAAAAGGTGGCCTATATAAGTTAAAAGGTCACTCAGATTCAGCCTTGACTCACTCCACTGAGATTCCATGTGAACTTTGGCATAGAATACTAGCTCACATCAACTACAAAGCCTTACCATATGTGAGCAAGGCAGTTACAAGTCTACCAGAATTCAAAGTTGATCATGAAGGTGTGTGCAAGGGATGTGCACAAGGGAAGAACATAAAGAATTATTTCTCGAAGAGAGACAGTAAAGTAGAAAGAATCTTGGAGCTCATCCACTCAGATGTATGTGGCCCAATGCCATCAACCTCTCTTAGTGGGTATGTATACTATGTGTCATTTATGGATGACTATTCTTGCAAGACTTGGGTTTACTTCTTGAAATCAAAAGATGAAGTGTTTGAAAAATTCAAGGAATTCAAAGCCTTGACAGAGAATCTCTCTGAAAGAAAAATCAAGATACTCAGGTCAAATAATGGAGGAGAATACACCTCAAAAGAATTTGTAAGATTTTGCAAAGATGTTGGTATTAAGAGGGAGCTCACCACTCCCTACAATCCTCAGCAAAATGGTGTAGTAGAAAGAAAGAACAAAACTATAATGGAAGCAGTAAAGACTATGATCCATGATCAAGATCTTCTAATGCACTTATGGGCTGAAGCAACAAGAACAACAATGTATGTCCAAAATAGATTATCACATAGTGCACTTGGGTTCAAAACCCCCGAAGAAATGTTCTCTGAAAAGAATCCAGAAGTAAGCCATCTCAAGATATTTGGTTGTCCAGTGTTTGTACACATTCTGAAGGAAATGAGAACCACGCTGAAACCTTCAGGAAAGAAGGGAATATTTGTTGGATAGTGTGAGGTCTCTAAGGCCTTCAAAATTTACATACCAGGTTACCATCATATTGAGATCAGTAGAGATGCAACCTTTGATGAAGATGCAACACTCAAGAAATCAAGGAGATGCCAGCTTGAAGAAGTATATTAAGAAGAGCCTGTAGCTCCCAGAGTTGCAGAACCAGTGAGGGAAGTCTCATCTTACCCTAATGATGAGATTCAAGAAGATCATGACATGATATGATCTCTTACAAGAGAAAGTCATCTTGGGAAAGAGAACTTATTCAAGATGGAGAGAAGTATGGTGCCCTAGAAGGAACCATGAGACAAATCAAGAAACCTAAGTCATTCTCCAATTATATGGCTTTGATGTGTGATCTCATAGAAAATGAGCCTACTTGCTTTGAAGAAGCCATTCAGAAGAAAGAATGGGAAGATGTCATGGCAGAAGAATACCAATCCATTATAAAGAATGGTGTATGGGAAATAGTTCCCAGACCGAAGAACAAAGATGTGGTATCTTCCAAATGGTTATACAAAATAAAGCATGTTGTTGATGGAAGTATTGAAAAACATAAAGCAAGGTTTGTAGGTCGTGGCTTTTCTCAAAAGGAAAGCATTGATTATGAAGAGATGTTTTCTCCTGTAGCCAGAAATACTTCTATCAGAACCATCATAGCTCTTGCAGCCAATATGAAGTGGAAGTTACGACAGATGGATGTGAAAACATCATTCTTAAATGGTGTTATTGAAGAAGAAGTGTATATAGAACAACCTCAAGGGTTTGAAGTTGAATATAGAAAAACTCATTTCTGCAGATTGAAGAAGGCTCTGTATGGATTGAAGAAAGCTCCTAGAGATTGGTATGGAAGAATTGGCAGTTTCGTGACGAGTTTGGGCTTCACCAAGAGTAAATTTGATTCTAACCTTTACTTAAAGGTTATGAATGATGAGCCATTTATATTGTTGTTGTATGTGGATGACTTATTCTTAAATGGAGAAGAAAATCTCATCATTGATTGTAAGAAGAAGCTCGCTATAGAATTTGAGATGAAAGACCTAGGCCTGATGCACTATATCTTAGGCCTTGAAGTTTGGCAGAGCCAGGAGAAGATCTTCCTTTACCAAGGGAAGTATGCAGTTGAAATACTGAAGAGGTTTGATATGTTGGAATGTAAATCCATGAACACACCCATGGAAACTAAGTTGAATCTCCTGGTTGATACTTCGTCAGAATTGGTTGATGCTACGTTGTATAGACAGATCATTGGATCATTGATGTATATGAAGAATACTAGGCCAGATATTTTTTTTTTTGTGAACACCTTGAGTCAGTTTCTGGTAGAGCCCAAACGTGTTCACCTTTTTGTTGCAAAACATGCGATCAGATACCTTAAGGGTACGTTGGACTTTGGTCTCTGTTATAATGGAGATCATGACTTCAAAATGGTTGGTTACGCCGATTCAGATTGGGCTGGAAGTGTTGTTGACAAAAATAGCACTTCAGGATGTTGTTTCGGTCTGGGGTCATCCATGACTTCATGGAAAAGTAGGAAGCAATCCGGTATTTCTCTCAGCACAACATAAGTGGAATACATTGTTGCATGTTCCACCAGTTGTGAAACCATATGGCTTCGAAAGTTGTTGACAGGTCTATTTGACCTGGAGATGGAAGCAATCATGATTCTATGTGATAACCATAGTTTCATAAAGATGACAAAGAACCATGTGTTCCATGACAAGTCAAAGCACATAGAAATATGGTATCACTACATTTGTGATATGGAGAAGAGGTGAGTTGTAAAGCTCCAATGTGTTGGCATAGATGAGCACGTTGCATATGTGTTTCCCAAGCCTCTATCTCGCGTAAAGTTTGAACACTTTTGAGACAAGCTTGGTATAGTTTGAAAGGACCTCCCTCGAAAGGGGGAGTGATGTTGATGATACTATGGTATCCTGACCAACAACGGGTAGCTCAGTTAGGATTTTATATCCTAGGGGACTAATCATCCTTGGACAAATCCCAAAGGTCTGGTAAGGACGGTCTGTCAAAGTACCTGTGCATGTATATGCCAGTTGTGGTCAGTAGTGGTAGCTCTGTTAGGATTTTTATAATCCTAGGGAATCTTATGATTCATAAGAATATCCCAAAGGCCCGATAAGGACGGTTTGTCAGAGTACCACGTGGTAGCTCCGTTAGGATTTTATATCCTAAGGAATCTTATGATTCCTAGGAAGATCCTTAGGGACTGTCAGAGTACCACAAAATGTTTTTGTTACACCTACCTCATTATGTTGTTATATGATAATGATGATATTGTTGTTCCAGCGTCGTGTTGTTGATGATGTTGTTGCTCCAGCCTCGTGTTGTGATGATGTTATTGCTCTAGCCTCATGTTGTTGATAATGATGTTGTTTATGTTGTTGTTATAGATGCTAACTGATGTTGATGTTTTAGATTCTAGCTCCATGTTGTGAACGATGATGATGATGTTATTCCATCTCCATGTTGTGAACGATGATGATGATTATATTCCAACTCCATCCTGTGAATGATGATGATAAAACTCCAACACCATGTTGTGAATGATGATGTTATTGATGATGAGAAAAAATTCCAATGATTTATAGATATGCCAATTAATGTTCCAGATGTTGTTGTTGCTTCCCTCTCTCTCTCTCCTGATGATGTTGTAGAATACCCTTCTTGTTAAGGGGGAGTGTTGAAATATTGTAATTGTGAAGACTATTCTACTTCTTATTGAGTTATTATCTTATGGATCAATCCCCTTTTGTGGATTGATCATGTCAGGACTTATGTATGACCAAATCCCTTTTTGTGGATTGGTCAAACCCTAGTTATATGATGCTAATTGAGAAGTCGACCGCGAGGGCTAAATAAAGTGGCTTTAGCCACTAAGTGAAGAAGTTGACCCTGCTTGATCAAGAGACACCACCCTAGCGCTCCTCAGCTAGTATAAATAAGAGAGGCTAGCACCTCACTCACTCACTCACTCAAGTCACTTATCTAGTGTGCAAGTTTGAAGGAAGTTGTAGTTGTTGGAAGAAGGAAGAGAGAGGTGCATTGCTCAGTCTGGGATATTATCTAGTGTTTGGTTTATTATCTTGGCATTGTATTGACAATCTATATTAAGGAAGTTTTTGATGGGTTTTCTCCCCTATGAGGTTTTCTCGGGATAAATGATGTGTACCTTGTGATTGTGTTTCTTTCAGTGATCCTACTTATGCTATTATTGTCTAGTAAATTGAAAAGAACTTAATAGCATATCTAAATTTAACAAAGCCGAGAAATATGACTTGGGGGCTAATGTCATAGCGATGTTGTATTATTGTTTGAATATTAATTGGAACCATTGTTCTAAGTCGCATCCTTTTCATAGGATGTCATCCACATGAAATAAATCATGAAGGGTGTCGTGTGATTGGGTAAATCATATCACGTTGAGCCCTTTGACTAGGCTTTGGACCGTGAATGCATATGTGGGATTAAATTTCCACCTTGAGTTGTCATCCTTTGCCTCCATTGGCTATGAAGTTGTGCCTCATCTCATTAATTGCATATAACATGGCATGCATGATCGTTTAGTGAAGATCTGAGTTGGTATATGGGGCCACTATCCCATTCTTCTAGCTATATTAAGTCGATGTTCTAATTTGAAGTCGTATTATTCTTGTCATATTCTAATCTATGCAAGCCAAAATTGAGGGTGACGTACATCATCACAATCCACCTATTTAGTCAACATACTTGTTTCCATGAGTTCGCTTCTTTATTTTGACCATCGTGCATCATGTACAAGTCTTTATCTATGAGCCATCGTTCAATTTCTTATGTCAAATCAAAGGAACAACTGAGCTGGATGGAGGAAGTCATGGACTAATCAAGGCTATGGGTTGGTTCATGGGATCATCCCATTTATCTTGACATGGAAAATCATTATGGCAAGCATCCATTCCATTATAGTTTATTGGACCGATCCCTTAAAATTTGACTTGTGGACGTTGTGAAAGGGAAAGTCAATTGATTTCATGGAGGAGGTTGTTACCTTCTTGATATTTTAGAAGATTGTACATAACTAACTCATTAGTTTATTAATGTTGAAACAATTGATTTTGTAGCTTTGGGAGGTATTCCCACTAGATGCCAAGGTGTTAGGCTTGTGGGAAATTTTGTTGGCACTAGTTTAGCCTTTCGTTTCATCAAAATCGGCCTAGAAATGAGGTCGGGACCTCATGGGCTTGGTGATGGTATTTGGGGGTTTGTGATAGGGATACACACCCACATGAGGCTACATTTGAGTTGACTTGTGAAAAGACTCCTTGACACACACCCGTTGGAATTATATAAATAGAGATCAAGTCACTGTGACAATTCATTGTGATTGTCAAGTGAAGAACTTGGGGATTTCATTCCAAGAACTTGGTAATTGTAGTCCACCCATGAAGAGAGGCCTCTAGGCCCTCAAATTATTGTGTTGTTGTCTTGTTTGGGCATGTACCTTGCTATAGAAGAGGGTCGCGTGAGGCTAGCAGTAGAGAGAAGAGGCTCGACCTGTCTAGGAGAGGTAGCCGCAACCTAGAAATATCTCGACCTGTCCTAGAAGAGACAAACAACAAGTGAGGGAGGTACGACCAACTGTAAGAGTGGGATCACTGCCCTAAACTAGGCTGCAGACCCTAGACTCAGCTTGCGGGTGCAGAGAAAAGCTAGTAGGCATGTAGGACAGCAAGTGGAGGAACTGATAAGGAATCTTGGGGCCCTATAAGGAGGGGAAAAGGTGGATACTAGCTAGACAACAGAGTGGAAAACAAATAGAGGACTGTTGTAGGTGATAGCAGGGATAAATTGAGGTTGCTAGATTGTGTGGACAACAACCAACCTTGTGGAAAGTCTTGAAAGTGTTGAAATAAAGTAACTGCGAAGAGCATTCTTATTATTATTTTGTTATTGGATTAAATCCCCATTGTGGATTAATCATGTCATTATTATTATTATTGTTATTGGATTAATCCCCATTGAGGATTAATCATGTCGATAATTGAATAAGGACCAAATCCCCTTTTGCGGATTGGTCATCAGACAATTACAAAGTGTTGAATAAGAAGTTGGCCCCAACAGTTATAATGGAAGGCCCAGAATTAATTAAAGGTGGGTTTACCCACCCAAAGTGAGAGGTCGGCCCTGCCAGATGGTGACTCTTCACACATGCCAGATTGATATAAATAAGAGGCTAGCGCCTCACTTCTAAGACACAACTCACTTACTCATTCTCTTATGAGGCAAGCTGCAATTACAAGTTGGAGAGAGGAGAAGAAGGATGGCGCATCTCTTGAGGAGGACTTTCTGTATTGGTTTGAGTTATCTCTTGAACATTGTATAAGCTATTTATGATAAGGAAGTTTTTGTTGGGTTTTCTTCCCCTAGAGGGTTTCCCATGATAAATGTTGTGTCTCTTGAGGATGTGTATTTCCCAGTGATCTTGCTCTTATGATGCTCTTATCTATTGAAATGCAAACAACTATAATAATGGCATAAACATTAACATGGTATCAGAGCCAACCTGAAGGAAGCACAATCTGCAAGAGGAAAAGCGTCACTGTTACCGTACCCTAAAATTAGGGTTTTGAAAAAGTGAGTATTTGCAGCTCCCTAACACCCTAGAAAGTTGCACCCTCCCCCAAGGATCAATTTGGCACCTAGAGCGCACCTTTTCAGTGGCTAGATCTCCTGGAAAGTGAAACCCTAGTTTCACAAAGTACCAGAAAACCAGAGTACCAGAAGTACCAGAAGTACCAGATCAGATTTGAAGGGGTAAAATTTGGATTTTCTCAAATCTGAAGACATCAGGCTACTCGCCTCAGCCAAGCGCACCTCCTGTTAAGATCAAAACTTGATTTCAAGCACTTTCAATTTTTGGTCATTTTTTGTTGCCAAAAGTACAAGATGTCTGCAAGCACAAAGCTTGTTGAGAAATTAGAAGGCATAGACAACTTTCGTGCCTGGAAGTACAGGATCAGTCTGATCCTTGCAGAGAATGACCTATCAAGATTTATCAAAGAAGAAGTGGAGGAACCTGAAGATGCCATAGAGAAAGCAAAGCATCAGAAGGACTCAATCAGGGCTCAGAGAATCATCGCAGATTCAATCAAAGACCACCTGATCCCTTATGTATCGTCAAAGAAAAATCCGAAGGAAATGTTTGATGCTCTAAGCAAACTATATGAAGGAAAGAACATCAATCGAAAGATGAATCTCATAACTCAGTTGAAGAATATCAAGATGCAGAAAGGAGAAATGATTCAAGAATACTTCTCCCGAATTTCCGAGA
>ML777190.1:971983-983922 GCA_009831015.1 Picea engelmannii
GGAGGGATTTGTGGGTTGTTAGTTCTCGCTCGTGGAAGGATTGGTGTTCCTTAGTATGCTCTTTCTTCTTTTGATAGGCCCTCCATTATGGAGATTGTTAATCTCATTCCACAAGAGGGTCTATTCAATATGAACATTGATATGTTGAGACCATTTTGGTGTGCTTGAGAGTGGAGTTTTGGGCATCTCTTGGTTAAGTATGATTCTTGCAGATTTTAATCCATTCTTTAGCCTCATTAACTTGGTCCATTGCTTAATATGCGTTGGGTGCCTTTTGATGCCAAGAATAGTTGGATATAAAGATTGCATGGTGTGTGGTCAGTGTGAGTGTCCTACAAGATTTGAGTGTTTGTTTGTTTGGTGATTTATCAGGGCCTTCCTTTCAAGGACACCCTACTAAGAGTGACCTCTCAGACGGCCTTTGCCCTTCATGTCTTAAGGTGGAAACAATGAAGCATTTATTTTGGGATTGTCATTTGGCCAGGTTGTGTTGGGAGTAAGTTTAGATATATCTGTTTGATATTCTCCAAGGGTGATTACATTGGCATGCAAAGTTGTTGGGTGACTCCAAATTGGTGAATTGCTCTTTTATTAGTGGTATTTGGCACAATGTGAGAATTTCCACCTTGTTTGTCTTTTGGAAGCTTTGGCATGTGTTACCTTTTGGGTTTTCACTTGGTGCAAAAGTCCTAAACACAAGTGTGAGAGCCTAAGGGCAACTTAGGCAAGTTACCTATTGTCACCTTAGTACCCTTGTCTTTCTCACTTCAAACTAGGTAAAGTTGGATGATCCTAGGCTAGGGGGGCTTCCCTATGGTTTACTAAGTTCAATGTGTGTAGTATGCAGTGGGAACAAGAGAGACTTTAGCAACATAAAACAAAAAAAAGAAAAATGATTTGATGATTTTTATGGTTTTGGGGTGGTGGGTGAAAGGGAAGACTAGTTCCTTTATTTGCTTGGGTGTCTGGGTCATGTATGCAATTTTAGAGGGCAATTCTAAAGAATATTAGGGGGTGGTAGGCAGCCAAGATGTGCACAACCACAACCCCATTCAGGTTGCTAGATCTATAAGCTTAATGGTGGAGAGGGTCTATAATGGATCCACCACTAAAGACAATCATATGGGTGGCCCTTACCAAATACCATCTACAAAATGTAATGGGAAAATTGGACCAAATACATAATGTTTTCATCTTGAAGGTAAGTAACACAAAAGGGAGATGAGATAAGAGAGAAGAAACCTTTTACCCTATCCCTTTCCAACATAGCAACGATGTTCATCTATGGCCCTTGATTGACTCTAGCATCCATAAATCTGCAAACACTAACTTCCAATGGTGCACCTAGAACATAATGCCATACATAACAAAATTGTACATACAATTGCTCAAAGCTTAGACAAAAGAAAGATCACCTTTATTCCATAAGCTTGGAGCTATCTCACTCACAAGTTTTGCCATTCACTCAATTCCCATTACAAATGGAGATAACAAACCCGTATTTAGATTTAAGCTCCATCTCCTCTTACAATAAAATATGACTTGTTATCTTAGATCCACTAATTTCTCCAAGAAATAACAATAAAATATTACATCTCTAACCTCCTCAACAAACTTCTTACCAAAAGTAGAAGTAAGTTGTTGAGATCAACTTTTCTCTCTCGAAAGAAATTATCAAATAATCATCTTTCACAAGGAAAACAATATAATAAAGTTCTCATCCTCTCTAACTCCATGAGAATGTTTTTGTTAGTTTACATGCATCTTAGGTCTGGTCTAATGCTTCCACAGTTATGCACAAATTAAATGTAAACATAAACACATTAAGATGCCCAACTTTAATACAACAAATGCAAGTATTAAATCCCAAAATCAATATTCTTATGCCAAGAGTCAATGGGCTTCCGTACCAGAGATAATGGCCCAATTCTTTTACAAGGAATATACAAAAAAATAAACACTTACAAACACTTGTTGTCCAAGGTTTGGTCCTTTAGACCTGTTGTAGCACAAGTTGTAGGTTGGGCAAAGCCCGACCAAACCACAAAGCAAGTGCTACAACTTGGGAATCCTACACCCAATGTCACCCCGATGTAGGTTCCACACTTAAAGGGTGACTAGGTCACTCTAGGGAGGCGATCCCGGTGACCCTAGAGGGAATGAGATGGATATTGATTGAGATGGAAGTGAAGCCTCTAGAGGTAAAGTCTAAGTGGAGTGAAATGTGGGAAGAGATGCATTGTAAGTAAAGTGATTATTGCCCCAAAGATATAATACTTCTGCGGATGATTGTACCTACCCGAGACACAATAAAATCCAACTTGAAATAATATATGTTAGTATGGATCAACAAGTTAAGCTTGCTGTCCCTAATTTGCAGCAGTAGATGACAATTTATATCAGCAAGTAAGACATTCAAATCAGCATGTAAAGCATGAGATCAATTAACAATATTATCGATAAGTTAGGCAATCAATTATGACTGAAAAATGGCACTATGATGCTGAATAAAGCAAGCTGTTATAACATGTGTTTTCTGCAGAAAATTGCAGCCTTATGGTTGTAGCATTCAATGGCATGCAACAACAAAATCAACCATGGAAAGATGCCAATACGTAGCTCAAAAGGTGTGCCCTAGTTAGTAGACTAGGTGATTGAAATTAGAGAGCTAGTCTAGGCTTAGTTTAGGAGTTAAGAGAGTGTTAGTAGCTAGGGTTATGCAATCCTAATGGCTGTAGGTTAAAGTTTATAACAACAATTAAAGTAGTGGGAGAGAGGGGACGCTCTAGTAAGGGAAGACTCCTCTCAATGAGGCAAACCAACTTCAAGCGAGAAACCTTTCAAACGATCAAAATTTGTGTTTCCCAAGGCAATGATTTTATATCTACAATGCAAAAAATATATGACTAGTGCCTTTACTATTGGGTTAATGGAGTCAAATAAAGAAAGAGCTAGATAAACTACCTCCTTGGGGGTGTAAGCCCTTTTACTTCCCAAGGCAAGTTTCTCTAGCTAGGGTTTAAGCTAAGAGGGTGTATTCCCTTATACTTCTCTTAGCAAACCCTTGTTGAATCAATAAGATGAAGCATAAAATGATGAAGACTATGGTGGGGGTGTATGCCCTTACTTTTCCCACCTAGCTCCTAGCACAACAATCCTTGACTTGAAAAGAATGATATCATAAGAGTAAAAGACCATATCAAAATCAGATGCCAAGATAATTCACCATAAAAGCTAGAAGACATCCATCTAAGACTAGCGCCTCACTCTTCCCTCAACCATTCATCAATATAGCCATAAACAAGTGCACAAGAGACAAATAGAGCAAAGTGTAGCAAAAATTTCAGACCAATACTTCTCCCAATGAGGGAGAGTTGTGTTAAAATGAGATCTTATGATCTCTTATTTATACAAAATGTCACCAAGGTGACTTGTCCACATATTAAGGGGTAAACCACAAGACTAGGGGTCAACAACCCTAATCTTGCCCCCTTTAACAAAGTAATATTAAACAATTCAATTAAAGTGTCACTTTTGCACAAATAAACCCTAATTTTACATGGACGTCTCCCCTTTAGGGGACGTTTTGCCACTTTGAAGAAGTCGTTAGTGTTGGAGAGGCATGGGTAGGCCTCCAAAGGCTACATGTCAAGCATCTAGATGATCTCATCATGGTGAAGACCCTCTTCTCCTCAAAACGTCCATGTGTCAATGAGTGGCACCTCCCCACCAAGCCCTAACCCCCCTAGGTGACGTCATGCTTCTAGGAGTGATGTTTTGCTTCTCCTAGGCAAAATGTTTGGCATGTGGGGGCTAGGCCATGTCGTCCAAGTCAATCTCAAGGCCTTCCAAGTCTGATCTTTCTCATCCGTCATGCGGGCCCTTGACATCCAACCTATGGGCTTGTAGCCCCATGGAAACCCAAGCTAGGCTTGTTCTCCCAAAACTGTCCACCAACTAGGTCCTGCAAAGATAAATGAGCATGCCCTCCAAGGATCTCAAGTCATAACATCATGATAAGTGAATCCAATCAATAAACGAGCCACCTAAGCATGTGCACCAAAGATCATTATATCAAACAATTAATTGCTCAAAAACACTATATGACTTGTTAAGCTTGAATATGGAAGGGTTGACGAGGTGTCCTATTGGGTAGATCTTGCCTTAGGTCAAGGAGAGTTTTCAAGAGATCCCTCTCTAAATCATGTAAGTGGATGAAGTGGTTGGGGTCAAGACTCAATGGGCATAGGGCTCATGACATACAAGGGGTCGTAGTGTCTCATTCATGGGTGCGTTTGTAGAGGGTGTGTGGTACCTTCGTCTGCAATGCACTTTTTCCAAACCCATCGATTGTATTTTATCTTTCTTTCTTTGTATTTTCTTGCAATATACCATAAGGAGAGATTGAAGGTCACTGCCCTCGTGTGGTGACGAGATAATGACAATGTCACCCACAAACACCTAGTGGAAATGAGAAGGTTGGTTTGTGATGAGGCTCCCTTTCTCTCAACCATGCAACTGAGAGCCATTACCTTGGTTTGGTGACCAGATGATGACAATGTCATACCACTAGATATTCATGTACGTGATAGGTCGGCTCATGATGAGACCTCCTATCCTTCAACTAACCTTTTAAGCATTCTTTATTATATTGTGGGTTCCTTTTACTCAAAGATCAACGTTTCACTGCTTTCTTGGGTGATCCATGGGCAAAGCATTTGGAAGGTTTATACAAGGCTTTTATCTTTTACCCAACATCAACCCCTCTGGGCCTTCAACCCCTTCTTCCCATGGAATGAGGGACAACCCCTTTTTGGGTCAATACACCCTAAAATCCCAAGAGATAAGGAAATGGAGGGGAATAATGATGGAAAATGGTAAGTATGGTCGGGAACAATACGATGGCTCATTAAGGGAGTTCCTAGTAGCAAACCCATTCCCAAGGAAAACCACTTACTAGGGTACAATGTCAACCACCAAGGTGAAGCAGGGAAAAATGCATAATGTCCAAGCATATATCATGAAATCTATAACAATCTAAGATACAAGATACTCAACTGGCTTAAATATTGAAATGATGCTTACCATAATATCGACTTGTACCTCATGGAGCAAGGCCCACTGTCTCCCAGAAGCCAACTGATGTGGTGGATGCCATCTGTAAATCTGTGACCATCTGTGGTGGTGAGTGGGTTTTCCATCTATCAAAAGAGTATTGTTGGTCATGTAGTCTCTCGACACTCCATATCTGCAACCTGAGGGCCTCGAGACATAATCTTGTTATTTATCCACAAAATGGGGATAACAAGACCTGTTGTCACTTTATTGTTGCTAGACACTTGTTAACTCCTTGGAGACTGTTGTACTAGTCTTCCCTTATTGTTGGCCACCTGCCCAACCCTCAAGGATGTTGTTCTAGCACTTGTTTGGTCTCCAAGATTGTTGCTACAGTTTTGCGGTCCTTTCAAGACTTTCCACGAGGTTGGTTGTTGTCCACACAGTTTGGCAACCTCAATTTATTCCTGCTGTCACCTATAATAATCTTCTATTTCTTGTCCATGTTATTGCGCAATTTGTACTTACCCAAAGCCAAAGGCAAGTGGATACTAAATTGGTGTAACAAGGAGGATGTTGTATCATTGTCACCTTAATGTGACACCTCTTTCTATTTAAGAGTAGTACCCCATGGGAGACGTCCCCAGTGACCTGGGGGTTTGAGAAGGCTACGGTAAAAGTTATGAGAAAATCCCACCCCTATCACAGGTCACTCATATAAGAAGTTCCAAGGTTTTAATGAGATGAAACAAAATATAATTTAAGTGTACCTGCCCAGGACAAGACAACAAGTAGAAAATAAATATTGTTTGCAAGTACCATATGATGTCAGTGATTCATAAAACCATGAATTCTTGAAAGATAAACAAGTTGATGAAAAACTGAAGCAATATAAATATCTATAACATCAATGTATATTTAGCAACATCTACACAATTATGCCTCAATAATGCTTCAAGAATGACAAGAAAATAGCCTAAAATTGACAGAATGATAATAGTTGTCAGAAGCAAAAAAAACAATGTATAATCAGCTTTTAATCTTGCTTTTAAGATGAATTTGCTGCTATTATAGATGGTTGTAGCAGTGTTTTGCAACAACAACAAATTAGTTAGTGAGTTAGTGTAATCTAGAGTTAGAAAGAGTTAGTAAAAGTCTTAGGGAAGATGGTTTAAGAGTTGTTTGGTCAATCAATCACTTGCAAGGAGTGAACCAGTGCCTTTTTGGGTAATGGAGTCAAAGTTTGCAATGGCAATTCTTAGAGGAGAACAACAAATGATAAATGATAATAGGCAATCTAAAGGGATGAGTGAGATGATTGAGGTGTTAGTAACCTAAGGCCTCGATATCTAAACCCTAGAAGGAAAAATGCTAGAAAGTAGATAACCCTAGGCCCTATCGATTTCCTTCTTCCTTAGATCAAGATTGAAATAAAATATGTGAAGCTAATGAAGCAATGCTACTAGAGTGTTACAAAGGTAGGTCTCTAGTGTATTCTTCAAAATAAATGTTTTCTAGCAAAATCAAGTAGGTGGAAAATTATAAAGAAAAGGACAATACACATGCTTCTCCCCTAGGGTTTCAAACTAGCAATTTCATAATCTTAGAAGTCAACAAACAAATTTACCATGACCATTCAAAATAAATGAAGAATTGCAGATTTATTTACTTCGTCAAGAATAATCTAGCATAAAAAACCTTAGTTGAAGACTTTCCACCATGAAAATGCCAAAATACACCAAGAATAGCCTCTCCAAAAAGTTGCGCACCACTTAATTTCAGCCAAGTACCCTTAAAGAGGGTCGAATTTTAGACCTCGCACTTGTGTGAGTGAAAGATGATGAAAAATATAAGAGATTTGTCCCTTTTTTATACAATAATCATGACCTTTAATCACAATTTAGGTCAAAAAAGGTCGACATGACTAAATTACATCAAAAATCCTGTTTTTACATAAAATTAAAGAATTAAACCCGAAAATCTGCAGTAGAGGTGACGTCATGCTCTCTTAGGGTGACATTGGGCCTTATAGGTGGGACGCCAAGCTCCATGAGCAAAACGTTAGGCCTTCGGATGATGTCACACGTGCCTTTTGGAACACAACTGCCTCCATCATGTCCATTTGACGTTGGGTGACGTCTAGGGTCACAAGGGTGACGTCATGGGCCTCCCAAGGCCAATGTTCAGGGGGAAGAGCAAGACCCCCCTAGGTCTAGGCTTGTCAAAGTGTCTCTGGTGGAATGTCCTTTTTCTCCGGTGCAAGCCTCTGGTGTCTCTTTGCCCCTAGATGGGGTCACAACATTCCATCTGGTGGGATTTTAGCCCCATGGAGGCATGAACTAATCATCTCCCCATATGTACCTGTTCGTCGGGCATGGTCCTGCAACAACAAGAAGTACGCCCTTCGTGGGATCATAAGTCATAGGGATCATAGCAATGTCAATCACGTCTAATAATCAAATTACCCAAACATGTGCATCAAACCCCCTTTTACCCAGACAAATACTCAAAGATGTTATGTAGTTTAATAAGCCAGGTTTGGAGAGGGTCTCAGGATGTCCTATTGGGCTAATCCTCCTCAAGTTTGGGGTGTTTCGCAGGTGAAGACCAATCTAGGTCATGTAGATGTATAAGATGGTGTAAGGAATGTTTGTGCAAGGGATGGATACAGAATTCAAATGCTTTGAAAATCAGAATGACACATACCATGATACTTGGACTCATTACCTCATGGAGCAAGACTCACTGCTACTTTAGAATCAGGGCAATGGGATGGATGTTGTTGTTGCTGGTAGATAGGAGGCATTGAAGAAAAGATGGTCCCTCTAGGGCCAAACTCAAGTCATATGGCTCTCGGTACTCCATGTCTAGGAACTGTGGGCCTCGAGACATAATCTCCTCAGTTATCCCTAGGATAGGGGATAACATCTGGCTCCAACTCAGGGACATGTGCTCACCGTAGAGCGCATGAGAACCTCAACATCTCTAACATGACCTATGATCTGTTAGATCTCAACAAACATGATTAGTATTCTTTTGGGGTGGTGATATCACCCCTGGTTCATATATGATAAAATGAAATAAAAGTAAGCAATCATATATACAAATGAAAATGAAACTACAACTACATTAATCTGGCATGATATGTAGATGGTATATACAATGAATGCAAATGCTTACCTACTTACTTGTGCTTACCTGTGAAGTCAAGTCTTCGCCCCTTAATGGGGTTTGAGGAGGTATCCACTAACTGGTAATGGACGTCTTCTTCCTTCCAACGTGGATAGATAGTAGGCATCATTGACTGAATTCATTATGACTCTGAAAGGTCTAAGCCAAAACTGTGCATTCCCTTTAACATTAGTAGGCTCTCCCCTTTTTGTATCCCACATCCAGATCGTATCTCCCTCTTGGTAATACTTTGTTTTGAATTTGGTTGTTTCTTGTACAACTCTAGTATATTGTTTTGAGGGAGGAGGGTGGGATTCTGCTGTGAAGACTTCCTCTTGGGTCGGTCTGATCAATATGTCGTCATCTCCTTTATTTAATAGCTTGACAATCCCAACTTATTTTTCTTTGTATTTGTCTAGGAGTTGCTGGTATTCTTCCTTGTTTGGCCATTGTATTTTATCAAAGTCTTCCTCTGAAGCGAAAGGAAAATCCTCAAGGGAAAATACAAGAAGACTTTCCTTGATTGGCTCGTGTGTCTGGCTAGTCTCAACATTATCATCAGTTTCCTGCACATGGACCTTGGACATTGGCACATTTGGGAGGCGGTTTAGTGTCACGTCATTCATAGGCACATTAATGTAAGTTAGATCCATTTCTAAGGTGCCTCCCAACATTGCAACAAACTTCCTGGAAAACAACATTCCCCATACATCCGGGACATCCACTACCATAGTATCCATGTGGATCACTCTTTCGGGGTATCTTCCAAGGCATACTTCAACGTTTTCAACTACCCCATGAGTGGGTATGGCCCTGAATTCAAAACCACACACATTCTTGTAAGGTCGTGTGGCCTTTAGGCCTAATTTCTCCATGACCTTCAAAGACATGTTAAGACCTGCTCCTAAATCAAGCATACAATTGTTAAGGCATTTGTTATTAACCAACAATGTCATGAAGAAAGGCGGTTGTTCATCATATTGAACCCTAAAGTGGTTTGCTTGTAACATGATAGGAGGGTCCATTGGCTCATCTGATACTTTGAAAAAAATTTCGAACCTTTCTTTTACAGATGGGACCTTGATGACTTCCCTTAATGGAATGATTATGTGCATTTTTGCCAATGCACCTTCAAAGTCAAAATTCAAATCCACCTTGTTGGTTTTGGGAGGATTTTTAGGAAGAAGTATGTTCATAGGTGGAGGTCTTGTTTGTGAAATTACAGGCCCAATAGAGAGAGGATGGTTCATCCGTTTTTTCCTAGTGTATACTTGGAATTCTTTCTTCTTCAACTTTTCTTTCGACTATTGTTCAAGGTTATTTATCACCTCCATCCTAGCCTTCCTAGCTGCTTCCTTTCTGCCTTCTTGATGTTCTTCAAGTGTGACATTAAGGAAATATTGAGGACTTTTAATGGTATGATTGACAATATTCACTTGGTCATGTTCACCATTGTTTAGGGGACACTCATGCTCCCAATGTGAGTCTCTGCACTGTAAGCATTGAGGGTTTTCATCTACCATGTTTGCGGGGGGCTAAAGTATTAGGAACTTCTTGATCATTTTTGGGTTTAAAAACTTGAGTTCCTTTCTGGAATTTCCCTCTGTAGGGAACCCTGGGAGCTTCTTGTTGAGCTCTTTCTAAATTGACAATCCTATTCATGATTAATTCTTGGGTTTTTACAATGCCATGTACAATCAATTGTAGCTTTGTGAAGCTAGCGCTAATATCTGAGGTAGGTTCAACATTATGGACTATCTTAGGTTTGACATCCATTTTGACTCTTGGGGCAGAGAAAGGATCAACTCTAGATGATGATAGATTGTCCTCGATCCTTGTAGCTACCTCTTGGGATTCTTGGATTGTTTTAGCGGCTTTAGCTCTGAGGAGATAGCTCATCTGTCCTGTAAAGGATTTTGTGTAAAGAAAAAGAAGGAAACTAGGGATGATGGCTCCCTGGGATCTTTTGCATTAAGTTTTCAAATTTATCATGAAATTCCCTAACAATTTCATTCTCTTGTTTTTTGAGGTTATTCAACCTTATCAATAACATGTTGGGGTCTTCCTTGACACTCCATCGTTTGAGGAATATTTCCTCCAATTTATCCATGGTTTTAATACTAGCGTCAGGGAGACTATTGTACCATCGTCTAGCACCATCATGGAGGGTAGCAGAGAACAATTTCATAGGTAAGTCTTCAACATCATCACTGATGGGATGAAGCTGAAAGAAGGCCCAGAAGTTGCTCATATGATCCTCGGCACTCACTACATCATTACCAATGAATTTAGGCAACCATTTCTCATACTTAGGGGCAATTGGCCTATGGTATCTTGATATGTTTGTCATGTCTAACGGTTTGAAGAGTTTGGATGACCATTGTTTCTGGCTATTAACTTGATTTGGATTAACAGTCTGAGTTCCTGCGCTAGACATTGTGTTTAAAGGAAGATTGCCTCCAAATAATGATTTTACTATAGTTTCGGGGAGGTTTTCTTTTGAAAGACTTGGGAGGGTTGGTATACCTCCCTGAGTTTTGTGGAGTCACCAGATAATTTTCTTGAAACTATCAAAGGGATGAGGGGATCACCCTCAGTAGAGTCGCCACATAAGCTTTGTAAGATGAAGGATTTTGAGGAAAGGCTTACTGAAAAGTGTTGTCTTTGAGGAAGAATGACTCAATTTTCCCCGACAACGGTGCCAAAATGTTATCGCCCAATTTATACTTTCCCAAAGCCAAAGGAAAGTGGATACTAAATTGGTGTAACAAGGAGGATGTCGTATCACTATCACCTTAATATGACACCTCTTTCTATTTAGGAGTAGTACCCTAGGGGAGACATCCCCAGTGACCTAGGGGTTTGAGAAGGCTAAGGTAAAATTTATGAGAAAATCCCACCCCTCTCACAGGTCACTCATATAAGAAGTTCCAAGGTTTTAATGAGATGAATCAAAATATAATTTATGTGTACTTGCCCAGAGCAAGACAACAAGTAGAAAATAAATGTTGTTTGCAAGTACCATATGATGTTAGTGCTTCATAAAACCATGAATTCTTGAAAGATAAACAAGCTGATGTAAAACTAAAGCAATATAAATATTTATAACAACAATGTATATTTCGCAACAACTACACAATTATGCCTCAATAATGCTTCAAGAATGACAAGAAATAGTAACCTAAAATTGATGGAATGATAATAGTTGTTAGAAGCAAAAAAGGCAATGTATAATCAGCTTTTAATCTTGCTTTTAGGATGAATTTGTTGTTGTTATAGATGGTTGTATCAGTCTTTTGCAACAACAAAAAATTAGTTAGTGAGTTAGTCTAATCTAGAGTTAGAAAGAGTTAGTAAAAGTCTTAGGGAAGATGGTTTGAGAGTTGTTTGGTCAATCAATCACTTGCAAGGAGTGAACTAGTGCCTTTTAGGGTAATGGAGTCAAAGTTTGCAACGATAATTCTTAGAGGAGAACAAAAAATGATAATAGGAAATCTAAAGGGATGGGTGAGATGATTGAGGTGTTAGTAACTTAAGGCCTCAATATCTAAACTCTAGAAGGAAAAATGTTAGAAAGTAGGTAACCTTAGTCCCTATCGATTTCCTTCTTCCTTAGATCAAGCTTGAAATAAAATATGTGAAACTAATGAAACAATGCTACTAGAGTGCTACAAAGGTAGGGCTCTAGTGTATTCTTCAAAAGAGATGTTTTC
>ML777190.1:1030614-1049388 GCA_009831015.1 Picea engelmannii
AATACAAGATTGTCGTTCAATCTGGAATGCACAAGGTGGCAACCAGACCACGGTTTCTCCCCTATTATGATATGATCCGATGGGCATTGGATCACATAGACTTACCCACCAGAACTATCATAAACGACCAGCGGGTCACGGTCAGGACTTTTAGACCGGAGCACATCCAAACCATGTATAAGCTCCCGACAACATCTGAATACACGTATGATGCTGAATTCCTGGAGAGATTCAAACAGAAGGAGTGCATTGAATATGAAAAAACCATGCCCGGTTTGATTAAAGATTGGGTTTCGCGCGTCGCGAAGTTCAGAGCAAATGACCAGGGCGTATATTCTATCGCTTCTTTGGAGCCACAGTATAAATATGTGGCCATGATGACATGTCGGCTTTTTGGAAGAGAAGACACCTCGCATTTCTACATCGCGTGGGTGCCTCTCATATTTCGGGTTGCAGAAGGTTGCTCGTTTAATTGGGCAAAGATGCTCTCAGACAGTCTGGCCAACAGGGTCACAGAGTATCGGGAGAAAAAGGCAAGCGGGAGACCATCCTCATTTTTCATGTCTGCGTATATCATGGACGCGGTATGTTCCATGACACCATTCCCTTTTATGAGTTGGGCTTGGAATCCAGCCCATGAAAAAACTGTACGTGAGTATCACGACAAGTTGTGGGAGAATAAAGCGGACAAATTTATTTACGAAATTTTCAACTGGGTGATGGTGCCCCTGCACATCGCCATTTTTTGTCTTTCGCCACCTCGTATCTCAGACAACATTGCTGCAAATCTGAGTGGTATAACAGACTGGTACATAGAAGCAGAGTTTTCCTATTTCATAGTTTTCGGAGCTGTCATTCCCCCGCTTGCACTACCACTGTTCATCCCCGACAAGCTGGTTTGTCGCGAGATTGCCCGACAAACAGTGATTGGCGGGGTGAGTAAAGAGCTCAAAGCATCTTCGAAGAAGGTATGGCCGTTTTTCCCTGTTCGCCTAAATTCTTATTCTTTATTGGATTTCGGGCATGCTAAAGCTGAGGCTGCAGCCCTGGAAGACCTGAGTTTGGTCTCCATTGAATATAAAAAACATGATCCTCAGAAAATTGTAAGTAACCATTTAGCTAATTGTGGGATGAAGAGGTTTGAACACGAGTTTTCACCCTCGGATGACATTTTCCGAGGGGCAAGACATTATGGGGAAGTGCTAGTTCGGATCTTTAGCACCCGAAGACATGGCCTCTATATTAAAATTTCAGGAAAACAAATGAAAGTGTCTTCCTGTTGTGTTGTGAGGAGGGAGCCCGGGCGGTTCTGAGACAGAACCGAAGGATGATGAAGGCCCCAAAGAAACAAATTCTGGTTCCGGAAAAAGCCATAACGAGGGGGATCAAACGAATAAGCCCGAAGTAGAGATGCAGAATCTGGACCTGCCAGAGACCCAGAATCCGGAAACTAAGACAAAGACCCCTGAACCTCCGAAGAAACGGGACTCAGTCGTCACACCAAGAAAGGCAGTGAAACAGATCGGGGAACCCATCACTTCTGTCACCCCCTTGCAGTCGACGCGAGGAAATATAGAAGAAGGATGGATTTTTGATGAGGAGCTGAGGCCTATCAGAGCAGAAGAACTTCCTCCAAACGAGTTCTTCTTTGACAAAAAGAGAAAAGCGGTGGTGAAAAGGGAGTTCTACCAGGACGAAGGATCAACTGCTAAAAAATTCAAAGTTATGACCGATGGAAAGAACAAAAAGAATGAGAAATTCGCCATGGAGATCGCAGGAATGCTAGGAGCGTATGCATCGACGAATCAATTCTCGGTTGGGATGTTAAAAAGTCATCTCAAAAGAAAGAATCGCCTGATCAAGACTCTCGAAGACATAGTAGCTTTTGCCACAGAAAGCGCTAAAATTCAGGTGAGTGGGGAAATAGAATTGGCCCGAATAGCTGATAAAAAGGAAATAGAAGTGCTCAAAGCCAAGTTGGAACAAGCGCATTCAGTGATCCGAGACAGTCGGGTGCAGGCTGGTTAGCAGATGACTATGATTGCAGAGCTACAGGCTTAGGTGGAGATCGCTGAAAGTAGGGTGATCGATGTCGAGGGGTTTAAATCCCGAGCGACCTAGATTCGGAGCAAGATCTCTTCTGCACAGCAGAGTTTGCTCGCCAAAGTAGGAACAATCCGAGAGGATTGTCTATTGATGCATTGGGTTTCCGAGAACCTGACTGACAAAGAAAGAGATGAAGGAGCGGCTCGAGTCGCCTTTCAGGAGGCGGTAATAGCCACGAATGACAGAGTTTCGGCAGATTCCCCCGGACTCACTCTCCCAGAACAAACTAGAGGTAACATTTTGTTGAAGGATTGGGAGCATAACATTACCCTAGGCAAGGAACAAGCCCAAAAAGTGATCAATTCATTAGAAGAAGCCTTCAATTCTATAGAGGGCGAGCTGTTGGGTATGGAAACTAGAGGCGATGCCGAAACTTTAATACAGATGGATGTAGAACAGATCTCGCTCGATCAGAAAGAGAAGGAGGAGAGAGATTTGGCAGATATCTCTCAGATAGACAGGGTGAACATGGCTCGAGTTGATGAGCATTTGATCCAACCCAGCGCGCAAATAAGTGCCCTCAACATTGTCGATGCACAAATGGAGGACAAGCTGCCGCAGTTAGCCCGAGAATGCTACTTCGTCGAGGCCAGCTGTCAAGCGGAACCTTCGCAGCTTGTATCTAAATTTGTTGACAGATGTATTGCATACACCGAATCTACGCGAAGATGAACACCTGGCACCAAGCGAAGATAAAGTAAGAGAAAGGGAGTGATTGCGTTCCTCCCAGTTGTAACTAAATGTGTGTAATCATTGAGAGCCTAACTGATATGTAAAGTTGTATAAATATATCACAGAGCGAAATAAACGAGGCTGGACCTTTTTGGTGTCGATTGTAATAGAGTTTTTGCATTTGAAGAAGTTAATATAAGCAATTTGGAGATTCTCGATTCCGTTCAGACTGTGTTACAAGTTTGTTTCTTTGTATTTCATGTTTCATTTCATTCCATTTGTTCATAATTGATGTGCTTTGTTATACTTTAGTACGACCACTACTATAACAAAAGAATTCTGGTTTTCTGTATCTGTTTATTGTCTTTCCTCTGCACTAGCTATCAGCGGGTGTAAGACCAATTTGCACTTTCAGAATTCTACGTTTATTCTTTGCTATGTCAGTTATTTTCTTACTAATTTCCTCCTCTATTTATATGTGAGTTTTCTCTTTGACAGGGATCTTGCGTTATATGAAACTAAATGTTTCTCTTTCACACCATGCCTTTATATTAAAATATAATATAGTTACGGGAAAGATCCTTCAAATTTTTATTTTTATTTTATTCCAAAAAATGTAAAATTCTCTTTATTTCAACCAAATCAAGACAGCATTTAAACCTCTCGTTAAATCATTTCCTAATCTCACTGTTCCTCCATGACTATCCCTGTAGCGACACAGCCTAATATTGAACCCAGACTATCTAACCAAATGCATATCGCCTTAAACCTTTTTGACATAATCCTTAAAACTGCTAATAACCGGGATGAACTTGAACGTTCATGGGCAGCCATTGAACAAGATATAAATACTCAGGAACAGTTGGAAGCTAGACGACGTGAACGTAGAAATCTTCCCTAGTTTCCTATACCGAAGGTTGAATTTTTTTCCTTACCCACCTTTCACCTACTTTCAGATGCCTTGACACTGTGCGTTTAAGCCTTAGTACATACTCAGGAACAACAGGTTGCATCTCTATTGATCTCAATATGATGGTAACCTGGTATGTAAATTATGAAGGCCTTAGAGACCTCACACTATCCAACAAATATTCCCTTCTTTCCTGAAGGTTTCAGTGTGGTTCTCATTTCCTTCAGAATGTGTACAAACACTGGACAACCAAATATCTTGAGATGGCTTACTTCTGGCTTCTTTTCGGAGAGCATTTCTTCGGGGGTTTTGAACCCAAGTGCACTATGGGATAATCTGTTTTGGACATATATTGTTGTTCTTGTTGCTTCATCCCATAAGTGCATTAGAAGATCTTGATCATGGATCATAGTCTTCACTGCTTCCATTATAGTTTTGTTCTTTCTTTCTGCTACACCATTTTGCTGAGGATTGTAGGGAGTGGTGAGCTCCCTCTTAATACTAGCATCTCTGCAAAATCTTGCAAATTCTTTTGAGGTGTATTCTCCTCCATTATTTGACCTGAGTATCTTGATTTTTCTTTCAAAGAGATTCTTTGTCAAGGCTTTGAATTCCTTGAATTTTTCAAACACTTCATCTTTTGATTTCAAGAAGTAAACCCAAGTCTTGCGAGAATAGTCATCCATAAATGACACATAGTATACATACCCACTAGGAGAGGTTGATGGCATTGGGCCACATACATCTGAGTGGATGAGCTCCAAGATTCTTTCTACTTTACTGTCTCTCTTCGGGAAATGATTCTTTATGTTCTTCCCTTGTGCACATCCCTTGCACACACCTTCATGATCAACTTTGAATTCTAGTAGACTTGTAACTGCCTTGCTCACATATGGTAAGGCTTTGTAGTTGATGTGAGCTAGTATTCTATGCCAAAGTTCACATGGAATCTCAGTGGAGTGAGTCAAGGCTGCATCTGAGTGACCTTTTAACTTATATAGGCCACCTTTTTCTGTTCCAATAACAAGTGCATCTTCTATGGTTTTTCCTTTAGGCCGCATAAGAACTTCACCATATATGAATACAACCCTGAAACCTTTCTTATTTAAAGGTGAGATAGAAAGTAATTTCTTTGTCAAACCTGGTACATATAGTACATCCTTCATCTTCATTGGGGTCCCTGAATCAAGTTTGTAGGTGGATTATCCCACTCCTTTGATAGGGTACTGGTAATCATCTCCATGTGTAACTTTCTGGGGAAAGTTCTTTTATATAAGGCTAGAGAGAATGTCTCTTTGACCTGTCATGTGCTTAGAAACACCACTATCTATGAGCCAAGTGTCCTCTCCAGGTGACACAAATCCTGAGAGGCTAGAGAATAAGACATAGTCTTCAATCTTTTCTTTAATCATCTTCGTGGGTAGTTCATCATCTTCAACTACGTGGGCATCATGCATTTTTTTTAATTTCTCTTCTTGTATTCTTCTCTTCTAGCTGGACAATTCTTAGCAATATGTCCCATCTTGTCACAATGGTAACAATGATAAGAGGATAAATCCTTTTCTCTTCTTTGACCTTTCTGAAACTTTTGGAATCTCCTTGGAGGGTGATATTCTTTATGTAGGTGGGTCTCCTTATTGAAGTGAGAGCTTCTCTTTCCTCCTTTAGCATGAGCATCTAGGGCTTGATCTTTATCCCTTAAAAGAACGACTTCTTGGTTAGCTACTCTTGCTTCTTCTTGAACACATTCTTCCCAAAGACTGTCAAATTGGAGTTTCTCCTTTCTTGCACAGATAGTTTGGATGAAGGCATCCCAAGGTCTTGTGAGACCATTAAGAGATATCATTATGAGTTCATCTTCATTTAGGTTGTCTCCAATTGCTTCTAACTGTTCCTTCAATTGAGAAACCATAGAGAAATAGTCATGAACGATTTTTCCTTTCTGCATCTTTGTATTCTTGAGTTGGTTCTCAAGTTCATCTCCCGGTTAATGTTCCTTCCTTCATACATTCTTGTTAGGGAATCAAAGCTTTATTTTGGAGTATTCTTAGAAGACACTTGAGGGATCAAGTGGTATTTAATAGAATTTGCAATGATTCTTTTGTCCCTAACCATATCCTTCTGGTATTTTTCTTTAGTTGTAGCATCTGCGGGTTTTGGTACATTTTCCTTGATGAATATTGAAAGGTCATTCTCTTCAAGAGTGAGTGTAATCCTATAATTCTAGGCACATAATTTATCCACACCTTCTAACTTTTCAACAAGCTTGGTGCTTGCAGACATCTTGACCTGGAGCTGGGAAAATGACCAAAAAATGAAAGTGCTCATAATTTAAATTTGAACTTACCAGGAGGTGCACTTGGCTGAGGCGAGTAGGCTGGTGCAGTTTGTTTTCAAAAAATCCAAATTTTACCCCTTGAAACTAGGCCTGTGCAAATCTGGATTGGTACTTAGGGTACTAGTTCTGGTTTCTTAGTTTTCTGGTTTTTTGGTTTTCTGATACCAATGAAAACTAGGGTTTCACTTTCTGGAGGCTATGGCCACTGAAAAGGTGCGCTCAAACTGCCAATGAGTTCGCTAGGCTAGGGAACACTTCCTTAGATAGTTTTTAGGCTGAAATTCTCTTCCAATAAAAAGCCCTAATTTTCTTGTGCGAAAACAATGACATTTTTGGTTACCCAGTGAAAGGTGCTCTATTCAGTCAAGCTCTAATTCCATGTTAAATTTAGAGCTTATATTAAGTTATTTTCAATCTACTAGACAATAATAGCATAAGCAGGATCATTGAAAGAAACGCAATCACAAGGTACACAACATTTATCCTGGGAAACCCTCATGGGGGAGAAAACCCAACAAAAACTTCCTTAATATAGATTGCCAATACAATGCCAAGATAATAAACCAAACATTAGAGAATATCCAAGATTGAGCAATGCACCTCTCTCTTCCTTCTTCCGACAACTGTAGCTTCCTTCAAACTTGCGCACTAGATAAGTGACTTGAGTGAGTGAGTGAGTGAATGAGGCGCTAGCCTCTCTTATGTATACTAGCTGAGGAGCGCTAGGGTGGTGTCTCTTCATCAAGCAGGTCCAACTTCTCACTTAGTGGCTAAAGCCACTTTAATTATCCCTAGGGGTCGACTTCTCAATTAGCATCATATAATTAGGGTTTGACTAATCCACAAAAAGGGATTTGGTCATACATAAGTCCCAACATGATCAATCCACAAAAGGGGATTGATCCATAAGACAATAAATCAATAATAAGTAGAATATTCTTCGCAATTACAATATTTCAACAGGCTTCAGTTAAAGTATCGTTTTATTTAAGTGGACATATGAAATAATAAAAAGGGGGTGGCCCCATATTTAAAGCAATCTTTGGTTCAACCCATTTTTGAGCCATCATGTAACTTAGGCTAATGAATTATAATGAAGGGGGTGGCCCCTTTAGAGCATATGTTGTTGATATTACAGTAGCTGCAGGAGGTATTAACCTCCACATGTAACCTTTGACAAGACTAGAATATTCCAGGAAGCTAGAGAAACCCTAAACAGATGTGTAGAAACCCTAGAAGACAAGTCATCTCAGTAAAACAATTAATATTAAAGTATTAGATTCTAAAAGATCAAGTCGTCCCAAACAAGTGACAAGAACGACTATAAATAGGAGATGATCTAGCTCGTTTGTACACACTCACTTCACTCTCTCTCTCAAGGATGGCACAAGTTTGGAGCTGCAGCTTCAAGAATGGAAGGTGGATATTCTGAGGTATTTCTTGGTATCTCTCTCTAGTTCCATATAGCCTAACATGACAGTCTAATCGTTGGAAGATAAAGTGGCAGTTCTTTGTTAATCTCATTGTGACACCAGTTGCAGTTGCAACTACGGTTTCTAATTTTGCAGCTACAACAAACCCTAAATCCAACTCTTTGGGAACCTTAAGTGAAGCGTTGGACCTAATCTCTGGACATTCTAGGGTGCCCTAGCCTAGCGCACCCTTTGGTACCCTCAGCCGATAAAAACATCAAGTTTGAGTTTTTGGGTCAAAGTCAAAGTTTGATTGGTCAAAGTCAAAGGTTGAATTTTGGTCAAAATTGAAATTTAAGAGTTTCTATCTTGTTCTAATCATTGAAACTTTTTGATTCAATTTCTAACCTCTTCTTTTCAATATGGTGTCTAGTTTCATATTATAAGACAAGCTTAACGATGTTGCAAATTTCAAAGGTATGCACTTATATATGCTTTTCATGTTATATCATCTAGCAAAAGTATGAGTATGCTTTGCAGGGAATGTACAAGAGGCCTTGTCCAAGCAGTGATATTGGATTCAGTACATTTAGAGGAACAAGCAATTGAGGCTCCAGGTTCCAGGTTTGATTGATCAAATTGTTCAGATTTACACATATCAAGTTTGATAGTTGCTATAGTTGTGACAACAATCTTTGAAAGGTTATATTACTGCTAGGTTTACTTGGTTGCATGTAAGTACTATTGATATAGATGCTTGTTTCACTTGTTTGCAAAATGAACTAACATCTCCTCTAGTAGATATTTCTTGTTCTCGGGTAGGTCACCTTGGTAATTCTATGATCCTTGTTACGATAGATATGTTCTTCTGAAAATGTTATTGGAAATACTTTTTCTCTTGTTGTTCTTGTTCTGGGCAGGTCACTGGTGATAGCTCTGAGAAGGAGCTAAAGTGACATTTGCAAACATGGAGCAGATGACTCCATCGAGTTGTGAGACATGTGATCTCACCAAGTACAAATTCTAAAGGAAGCATGGTAAGCAAAATAAGTTTTGGAAATCGTTCACTTAGATGTGTGTGGACTAATGGCAACCTCCTCACTAAGTAGGAGAGTACACCTCAGATGAATTCAAGACATTCTACAAAAAGGTAAGGATTAGGAGGGAACTCACTACTCCCTACAATCCTCAACAGAATGGTGTAGCAAAAAGAAAGAACCGATCCATTGAAGAATCTGCTTCTTAATTTAAAAAACAATATCATAAATTCAGAATTTCCCAAGAAAGTGAATTCTTTAGGTATCTAGGTCAATGGGTGTGTCACATATTGGTATCAGAGATTTTTTTTGGGTTTTCTAGTAACATGGTACATTACAGGGAATTCTCCTTGGGTCTTCACTTTGGAACTTCACCTTGAGGCCTTGCCCACCTATGAGACTTTACCCACAAGCATATCCCTTGAAACTTCTCTGCATATGGTTGAGATCAACTTATGTTTGTCGATGGATGGCCGATATCACTACTCGACACTTAGTTGATTTTTGGATTTTCTTTGCTATTTGATAAATGCTTAAAAATCCCAGTTATTTGTGATACCGACTCTAGGGGTTCCACATAATATAGGCTCCCCACAGTAGGGAATTTGTCCTTGTGGTGGCATTCAGTCCTACATTTGGTACACCAGACTTGTTCTTGTTTCTCCTTCCCTTTTGTAAGTTTTTCCGGTTGAACTGTCAAAGCATCCAACTGCATCTGAACTTGTGCCATCCCTCCACTGTCTCCTACAAAGGATGATTCCAATTTCATTGCAATTTTTAGAGCCTCGGGATGCGATGCAACCTTCTTTTGAATCAACAGCCCACAGATATGTGGTAAAAGTCTTGCAATAAACCATTCTAGATGTTTTTGATAAAGGATATGGAAAATCAATCTACCTATCATATCCTTAAAACGTTGGTCATAATCCCATACTGATTTAGTTTGCACCTGTTTAATTTCCTTCATCTTTGTAATATATTGTGACTTGGACTTTGGATTTTTGAACTCTTTTAACAATGTGTGTCTTATCTCCACCAAAGTCTTGGCTTGTCCTGTGGATGTGGTACTTTGCAACTTCATGTACCATACTAATGCACAACCTATAAATGTTGTTTCTAACTCTGCAATATTCACGGCCTCATCCTGGACGTTCTTTGCAACCCAAATTGTCTCTCAGACAGACATATGTTGTTCTGGGTCCTCTGACCCAACTCCTTGGAACTCAGGTAGTCTAAGGGTGTTGTATACCCATGTTGTGCTGCTTTGTGTAGTCCCTCCTCTTGGTGATGTTGGTTATCTCTGACTCTGCATATTGCTTCCACTGCTCTGATTTCTACTACTATGTCGTCCCTTGCTAAATATGAGCTCTTTTGATAAGTCTTCAACTATTATCTCTGATTTTGATGATGCACATGGGGTCATGGATTCGACACAGGATCTGGTCTGAGTAGGACTTAACATATCTTCTATTGTAAGACTGTGTTGGTTGTGGATCCTAGTTATCTTCCTGATTCATAGGTTTGTTTCAGGCATGCTTGGACCCCATTCCCTAATGAGGGGGTGGGGGGAGGCTTTCCCCCCCACAAATGTCGCCAGGGGGTCTCATGTGGGGCGACGACAATTTTTGTAGCCCCCCCTTGGGAGGGGATTCGGGGGCAGTGCCCCCAAAGTGAAATATTGGGAAAATTTTCCTTGTAAAATATTGTAATTTCATAGTCAATCTGGATCGTTCATTATAAGGTCGCAGATATAATGGTAGAAGTTATTTTAGGAATTTTTTCCCTATAAGGCAACCCTCTTTTATGAGAGAATTTTATTGTGGTCGTGTATGTGTGTGATTATTGTATTATGAGAGAGGATATTGTGAGATAAAGAAGAGGAAGTTACAACAGGCGTGTTGTAGGTTGTATCCCTTCATTTTTCTTGATAATAAAAAGGAAGGACCTAGCAATTTCTCTAGTGGATGTAGCCACAACTAGCTGAACCACGTATATCTATGTCTCTATTGTATTGTGTATCTTATGTTTTTTATTTCCACATTTGTTTTAGTTTATTTCTATGTGATCCTGTTTTTCTAACAATTGGTATCAGAGCGAAAGGTAACTCGCAAGAAAAGAGGGTTCTTGGTTCGAGTGGGAGCAATGGTGGAAGATGGAAAGTTTAGGGCTGAGAAATTTAACGGCCAAAACTACTAGTTATGGAAGATGCAGATAGAAGATTATTTATATTAGAAGGATCTATTCCTACCATTGGGCGGAATAGAAAATAAGTCGATGACCATGAAGGATGAAGAATGGGAGGTTCTTGATAGAAAGGCACTAAGAACGATACGTCTGAGTCTAGCAGCGTTGGTGGTTTTCAATATTTCAAAAGAAAATACAACAAAGGATTTTATGGACACATTGGCTAAACTATATTGTTAAGTACCAAAGACTGAATACAAAAGCACCATAGTAGATATACAAGAACAATATGCAAAATGTTCTTTATTATTATCAAACCCTTAGGGTAGGGCAACACCATACAATGGATCTTATTATGGAAGGGATCCTCTCTTCTTCACTTGCCTCTTCGAGGAGGCATCCTCCTATTGAGATACCACTCAAATTACAATACTTTTCTTCATGTCTCATTACATTGTTTGAACCCCTTTGTATAGTGCTACCAACCACCTAAGAACATTCTAGAGGAGGAACCTTCTAGAAGTATAACCTTCTAGTAAGTCCTCTTACATTTATTGTATCTAACTATAATAGTGGGCCTTATTTAATACTATAATGGACCTAGTCCACCTTGTTAGCACAAGATTGGTTAAGGTACCAAGTGTCAAGAGACACCCGCATTTAAGAAGAGCATAACCCCTAAGAAGAAGCCTGCCATTTCTGAGAAGGAAAAGTTTGTTGTGCCAAAGGAAGATCGTCTTTCTACAAGAAAGAGTGTGAGGTTGAATTTCAGGGCTACTAAGCGTTTAGCTAGCTGGGTTTTGAGTTTTTTATAAGTTCTAGTTTCCCCTGTTGTAAAAGGAACTACCCATTGTACAGTCAAGGCACTTAATTGAAATGGTTTTGTCATCATAAAAGACTACAAATTTCTCTTCACACATTCAAGATTGAAGGCACTGTGTTTTTGGTTATGCTACCCACACTTGCACACAGATGCAGCACAAGTGGTGATACCTAATGGAACCATGTAATATTTCACAGAGGACAGAAGTTGCATGCAGGTGCAATATAGTCGGGCGCTACCTACAGGCGCTGCGTAATATTCTGGCAGAGGCTAAATTGTGCAGAGTTATTCTGCCAGTTTTGAGTCACTAATTTAAAACTTGGGTTATGAGAAGTTGAGGATGTATTTTTGAAAACTAGAGGAGGTTTTTGTTCATAACATTCTAAATAACAGAAACCTCTCTCGGTTTTTCAAAATGTGTTTTGGTTTTAGAGATATTGGATATAGAAGTAGGCATTGCATACTCTGCATAGTGGCTCTGCGTACTAATTTCCTGTGGCGGTCACAGTTTTGAGATTCGCCTTGTTGGGAGGTTGCCACATGTCAAGGAGAGTTTGAATGACTTCTCAAGGATCAGTTAGATGTCAAGGGACACCTGCACCTAATATTTAGCTCCAGAAAAGGCCTCATGCATGAGGTGGAAACAATTTATTAATGACTTCCAACAAATTCCTGAAAATCAACAGTTTGTTGGATTTTTGTCTCTTTGATTGTTTCCACCTATCTCATGGGCTTAGAATCCAATGGAGGATATGGGATTCGACCTCCTTAGGTTATGTGGATGATATTTTATATTTAAGGAAGTAGATATCTCTTGCAGAGAAGGAGGGATGAGCCAAGAGAGGCTAGAGAGACTAGGAATAGGCAATTTTCTCTGTGTGTTCATTTGTAAGCCTGTGAGCATTTTAGGATTGTAAGCATTACTGCTATTGGAGCTCATGAGAGATGTGATTTAAGATTGTAAATATTCTTTTATGTTTCTTCTTATTTGAATATATTGCAGATTTGAGGATCAAAGGTTGTCAATGATTTATGGATCCCTAAGCAGCAGAGGATCTGTTGTATTTTGCCCATCAATCATTGTTTATATTCAAGTATTTGTTGATTCATTGAATTGAGAGGATCTCTATTTACTGAACATTCTATCTTATGTTTTCATTCTTCATTTCTTCCACCTATCAACATATAATCTTGTTTTCTGTTAAGCAACTTTTGTGCCTTAGATGAGTGGAATATTTGTGACTCCATTGCCCATTGGTGTAGCCTACTGATATGCAATTTGTTTCCCTCTCTCTTTCTTTATTGATCTTGTTGATCTACCTATTCAAAACCAAAGTTATCTATGACATTTTGATGGGTGTTGAGCTTACACTTTAGCAGTCAAAGTGTGACTTTCAGTGCTAACATTTTTGGTGCCGTTGTCGAGGACGGATTTGAGCAGATTGAAAAGCTCCCTGGGAAGAATGACATTGCATAGCTCCAACTTTATATGGTGACTGAAGTTGGACACCTTCAAGACTGCACATTCACCATGGTGACTCCATTGTTCAGAATATGTTGGTGACTCCACTGGGGATGAGAAAAATCAAATGGATATGAAGGCTATCCTGGCCAGGAGGTTTGCCCGACTCAATTTCTCAGCCATAGATGGTTATCCACATCTTGTGCCTCAAATTGATGAATGGCAAGATCTGTTGCCCATATTTTATGAAGCTAAGGATGACAACCCTGTTGAGCATGCTCATGAATTTCATGCTTTGATGCAGCATATTGACATCCATCATGAAGATATATTGATGAAAATGTTCATGTATTCATTGGATGGGGATGCACGTAAATGGTATTTCTTGTTACCCTCTTCCAACATTTCATCCTTGAAGGATTTTCATAGAGTATTCAATGAACACTGCAAAAGGTTTTGTCCCTCTGAAAGTATTTGTTATAACTATTGTGAGGGATATGTAGAATGTGTTCAAGATTTGTTAGATTGCACTGTTGAATATAAAGATGAAAACTATTTTATTCACTGTCCAAATGAAGATAGGAATGAACCTCTTTCTCTTTCGTTTTCCCGAGAAGAAAGTTTTCCATATATCAATCATGATTGTACTAATGATTGCATGGGTTCAGTTGCATTATATCATGTACCTTATGCATCTGATGTCTCCGATTTGAAATAAGAACCAATTGTAGAAGAGGATCTTTCTCTTTTCCTACAAGAGGTTTCCTATGATATCTTTTCACCTGAGATTGAAGAGAGAGATCGGGGGATTGTTCATTTTTCTGTGAAATACCAAGGAGCCTTGGGCTCACCTATCTTTGATGAATACTCTGATCGAGAAGAGTGGATCCATTTTGTTGATTTGAGGAGGATCCGACCAGTTTATGACAACTATGAATCAGATGTTGATGAAGAACAACTGTGTATAGAAATCAACCATCTGGAAACTCCCGCAGCAGACATGCAACAGTCACCTTCTTAAATCAGTGAGCCCGCATGTATTGTGTTGGAACCTGGATCTACAGAAGACACCAAACAGTCTATCATCAACAGTGAAGCTAGCATACAGTCTTGTTTAGATTTGCAAGCATCTAAAGGTGTCAGCCATGATCAACAGGAGGATATGCAGAGACTTTTGGATCTTCAATTGAAAAAACAGCAAGAGGTATTTGTTTTCAGTCTTATAGATCCATTTGCTAATTATCTCGAGTCTCTGAGCAGCTTGGATGTCAGAGAACTTTTGTCAATAGAAGGATGGTTGTCCTACTCTTTTGAAATGCATTTATGTATTCTTTGGTTCCCTACATTGATCATTTTTGGATCAAGATGCTTACCAATCAGTCAGATGCTTGTATGGCTTCATTGGAAGCACGCTTTTACCTAATTTGAAGCAACACGCTTGATTAGAGTAGGAGTAGGCAGAAATAAGCTTGTTTTGAGCATTCCCTTTTTGACAATTTGCAGTAGTCAGATTTTAGCAAGTTGTTTTCAGTAGAATCCAATTTTCAGTTTATAGTCATTTCAGATTTGAATAAAGGAGCATAGGTGCTTCTGAGTACAGAGGTTTTCTTGGACATAGATGGAGGATGGACAAGGCACAGGTCTACAAGTTCTTGGCAGCTTGCGGGGAGCATTCCATCCCCCATGGAGCCTATGTTAGCACAAGATTGGTTAAGGTGCCAAGTGTCAAGAGACACCCGCATTCAATAAGAGCATAACCCCTAAGAAGAAGCCTACCATTTATGAGAAGGAAAAGTCTGTTGTGCCAAAGGAAGATCCTCTTTCTACAAGAAAGAGTATGAGGTTGAATTTCAGGGCTGTTAAGCGTTTAACTAGTTGGGTTTTGAGTTTTTGCTAAGTGCTAATTTCCCCTGTGGTAAAAGGCACTACCCATTGTACAGTCAAGGCACTTAATTGAAATGGTTTTGTCATCATGAAAGACTACAAATTTCTCTTCACACATTCAAGATTGAAGGCACTGCGTTTTTGGTTATGCTACCCACACTTGCACAAAGACGCAACACAAGTGGTGCTACCTAATGGCGCTGCGTAATATTTCATAGAGGACAAAAGCTAGATACAGGTGAAATACAGTCAGGCGCTGCGTAATATTCTGGCAGAGGCTAAATTGTGCAGAGTTATTATGCCAGTTTTGAGTCACTAATTTAAAACTTGGGTTATGAGAAGTTTAGGACGTATTTTTGAAAAATGGAGGAGGTTTTTGTTCATAACATTCTAAATAACAAAAACCTCTCTCATTTTTTCAAAATGTGTTTTGGTTTGAGAGATATTGGATATATAAGTAGGCATTACATACTCTGCACAGTGGCGTTGCATACTAATTTCCTATAGCGGTCACGATTTTGATATTCACCTTGTTGGGAGGTTGCCACATGTCAAGGAGAGTTTGAATGACTTCTCAAGGATCAGTTAGATGTCAAGGGACACCTGCACCTAATATTTATCTCCAACAAAGGCTTCATGCATGAGGTGGAAACAATTTATTAATGACTTCCAACAAATTCTTGAAAATCAACAGTTTGTTGGATTTTTGTCTCTTTGATTGTTGCCACCTATATCCTAGGCTTAGAATCCAATGGAAGAGATGGGATTATACCTCCTTAGGTTATTTGGATGCTATTTTCTATTTAAGGAAGGAGAGATCTCTTGGAGAGAAGGAGGTATGAGCCAAGAGAGGCTAGAGAGACTAGGAATAGGCAGTTTTCTGTGTGTGTTCATTTGTAAGCCTGTGAGCATTTTAGGATTGTAAGAATTACTGCTATTGAAGACTCATGAGAGATGTGATTTCATATTGTAACTCTTATTTTATATTTCTTCTTATTTAAATATATTGCAGATTTGAGGATCAAAGGTTGTCAATGATTTATGGATCCCTAAGCAGTAGAGGATCTGCTGTATTTTTCCCATCAGTCATTGTTTATATTCAAGTATTTGTCAATTAATTGAATTGAGAGGATCTCTATTTACTGAACAATTGATCTGATGTTTTCCTTCTTCATTTATTCCACCTATCAGCATATAATATTGTTTTCTGTTAAGCAACTTTTGTGCCTTAGATGAATGGGATGTTTGTGACTCCATTGCCCATTGGTGTAGCCTACTGATCTGCAGTTTGCTGCCCTCTCTCTTTCTTTATCCATCTTACTGATATACCTATTCAAAACCAAAGTTAACTTTTACATTCTGATGGGTGTTGAGCTTACACTTTAGCAGTCAAAGTGTGACTTTTAGTGCTAACACGCCTTACATTGAATGGCCTCCACTATTATCACCATGAGCCCTATGGCCCCCCCACTACCTCTCTAACTACCTAACATTCCATCCCCCTTACAAAAGCATTGTCCTCAATGCTTGATGTACAACCATATATTAGGGTCCCATGGATAAGTGTGGACCATAGTGTTGAAGTAGACTAGAGAATCATGGTCTCATGGATAAATGAAAACCAACATGTTGAAGTAGTCCAACTTCCATTCTAAACCAGGGTCCCATGTCCAAGTGCTCATGTGAACTCCATGTTGAAGATATTTGAACTCAAAAACCAACTAAAAATGATGCTCCAAAGATCTTCATTGATCATGGGGATCCAAACATATAGATCCCTCCATATCCAAAAAATTATCTGAATAACACACTAGTACTGGAGAATACTGAAAAATAGTGTTCATAGAAGGCTCTGGACTTCTCTCCATAATTTGTTCTACATAAGGTGAAGTAGATTCATCAAATAAAATATGAAAGTGGTTGTCATCCCATAAATGACAACTATCCATATACCAATTATCACAATCAGACTCAAAATCATAGAAAACATAGACTTCTTGATTATATGCATCACTGATGTCCGCCATAAGATATCTCTCTTGCATGCTAGTCAAGGACCTTTGAACATTTTGACAATTAGCACTAACAATTTGTTGCCCCTCGTGAAAATGTTGCTCAATAGCTTCAATCTTCTGTAGAATGCTCATGAGGAGTTGAGATATAATATCCATTGGAAATACAATATATAATATATCAAAATAAATCTCTTAAAATGATTTACCCAATGATATTGATATGATAACAATTTGAACACCTTGTGAAAAGTTATGAACTCTGCAATCCCATTGTCATCACGAAAAACCCCCAAAAATGGTTGGTCTTAAATCAACGATATCTTTACTTCCAGAGCTCTGATTTGGGTGATTTTTTTTTGAAATCAACTACTTTTTAAAGAGGAATTCAGATCTATAATTTTTTTTAGCAATTTCAGCCTCCAGGTGCTACAAAAAGCAAAAAATCGCGCCTCCATCCGCGGAAAAAATCTTGAAAATTGTAGATATTAAAATGCAAATAACTTGACTTCTCGAACTCTGTTTCAGATGTTTTTTTTTAACTTTGGTGTTTTTCTGAGAGGAACTCGGATCTACAACCCGATTTTTCAAATTTTGCACCAAAACCTACATAAATCGTCCAGAATGTCGTGGTCCTCTTTTTTTTTTCTTCTCCGAAAAAATAAATCTACAAAAAATAAAAATATTTTTCCACACTTCCTGCCAAGGAAAGTTCTCTGATACCACTTGTTAAGTACCAAAGACTGAATACAAAATCACCATAGTAGATATACAAGAACGATATGCAAAATATCATTTATTATTATCAAACCCTTAGGGTAGGGCAACACCATACAATGGATCCTATTATGGAAGGGATCCTCTCCTGTTCACTTGCCTCTTCGAGGGGGAATCCTCCTATTGAGATAACACTCAGATTACAATAATTTTATTCATGACCCATTACATTGTTTGAACCCCTTTATATAGTTCTACCAACCACCTAAGAACATTCTAGAGGATGAACCTTCTAGAAGTATAACCTTCTAGTAAGTCCTCTTACATTTATTGTATATAACTACCATAGTGGGCCTTATTTAATACTATAGTGGACGTAGTCCACATTACATTAAATGGTCTCCAGTATTATCACCATGGGCCCTATGGCCCCCCCCACTACCTCTCTAGCTACCTAACATTATAACCTTCTAGTAGGTCCTCTTACATTTATTGTATTTAACTACCATAGTGGGCCTTATTTAATACTATAGTGGACCTAGTCCACCTTACATTGAATGACCTCCACTATTATCACTATGGGCTCTCTGGGGCCCTCACTACCTCTCTAGCTACCTAACATGTATGAAAAACCCTCGGCGTCCAATAAGGTATTTATAATGAATAGATTATTTAATATGAAGATGTCAGAAGGTGGGCATGTTGCAAATAATTTAAATGAATTTAATACAGTTACTAATCATCTAAGTTATGTAAAAGTGGACTTTGATGATGAGGTCAGGGCTCTTCTAATATTGTGCTCATTGCCAACAAGATGGAACGGCTTGGTCACGATTGTAATTAACTCTGTCTCTGGTTCAAACACTCTAAAATTTGATGATGTTGTTGGTGTTATCCTTAGCGAGTAAATGCGATGGAAAAGCACAGGTGAGACATCAGGTAACGAGTTAAACATGGAGAACGAGGGAAGACAAAAGAATAGAGGAAAGAGATCAAGGAATCGCTAGAATTCTAGGAAGGGAAGTGTTCTCGGTCAATCTGTCAGTAGATGAGCAGAATAGAGACCGCTCTACATGCCTTGCAGGGTTCACCAAGGCAGAACATCTATAGCAGCAAGAGTGTTAATAGAAAGCAAAAAAAAAAAAAAACAGAAAACAATCTAATCTAACAGCTGTGAAGCAAATAACGATTCGGAAATAAACAGAAATATCAAACAT
>ML777190.1:1055961-1071668 GCA_009831015.1 Picea engelmannii
TAGTCTATACATGTGATCAAGGAATCATGTAATAAAGTGACATCATCTTTATGGGAAAGGGACATATTACTGTATTGAATTAATTGAAAGTGAAACTTACAACCTGAGCCTTGATGTCGTAGGTCTCCTTTCGATGGCTCCTAACTCTGACACACACTTTCTCATGCATGAAGAAAATCAACCACTTGTGAAGACCTTGCTGTGGTCTCTTGTTGTTGTAGCATCAGTCCTTCATACAGGCTTCCAACAATTCTCCAATCAATCTCTTGCTAGCTTGCTTGTTGTAACTTTTTCCATGAGCAATATCCTCAATATATAAGAGAAGATAGATTAGTTACTTGGATAGAAAATGATCCCAAGATATCTGGAATGCCAGTACTTGAACAACCATTCGTTAGCCAACTCATTCTTCTGGAAGATTCTCTTCTAGAAGGCTCGAGAACTTCATATTTTTCCCCTTTAAGAAGATGTTATCACCCTAGCCTTTGTTACAGTGAGAACTATTCGCACCCTAGCTTAAGGCAGCCTGCGAGAATCAGGCATTCTCGCAGGCAAGTATATAGGCAGCCTACGAACTATCTTAAAAAATATAGTTTCTGGAAGCAGACAGTTGCAACTTTTCTCAGGAAAGTATTCTTATCTAAGAGCTTGATTTTTCTATCATCATGACATCATCATAACATCATCACGATGAACAAAATTGTGGATAACACAGACAAGAGACAAATGGATTTCCCAACCTGGATACAATGATAAAGGGGGTGTCATGTTCAAGAGCGACTATTACTGCCACTAACACAAATACTAAAACACATTTCTTTCTCAAATTCCCCCCCACCATTTCTGGAAAATACCTCTTTATTTTTACGTAAGCTTGAGGAGGATAACATATGCTTGTTGATGTAAGCTCATCCTTTGGACGAGTCCCTCGGAGTATGTTTAATGAACCCTAAGAAGGAGTGGTTCGATCCCATATGGGTTTTTCAATGTATGTTTAACGAGTCCAAAGATAAAAAAACTCAAAGGTTTTTCATGTTTAGAGAGTCTGAAAAACAATTAAAGAGAACTCTCTCAGTTCCTTTTTCGTAAATTAGTTCAATGAGAACGAAAAAGTGATAAACTATCATCCATCAAATGTTTTCTTCAAATACTTTTACGAGCATGAAAAGAACAAGGTTGCTCAACAATCTTTTCGTTTTTATGGAGCGTGAAAAGAGCTTAAAGGATAATCCATGAGTTTTGTTTTTTTCGTGTTACCATGACGAGTACGAAAAGATGAAAAACGTATACTCGGTTGTGTTCTTATTGATTTTCAAGCACGAGAACGAACAAAGACTAAGCTTGATGTTTTTCTAAAAAATCTTAAAAATTACTTGTACATGTGACAAAGAGAAAAACAAATCAAGAAAAATATTTGTATTTCATCGTTCAGGATCCTAGTTCTTCCATCTACGAGAAAACAAAATACTCACAAGACCATTAGACTTTTAGGTTTTGGATCAAATGCATAAAATAATATGAAATATTAATAGAAAAAAGTAAAAAGTGAAATAAATATAGGTAAAATCTATTTTTACTATTTCATTTGCATTTTTCCCAAAACTTGCCTAAAAACCTTATTTTTACCTCAGACTTTGACTGTAAATTGTTGGAGGCACTGGAAACCATTCGACGAACGACTTCCGCCAAAACGGTAATCTCCTTGTCCTCTTGCTTTTCAATGGATTAAATTTTATTTTTATTGGTTTAAAAAGGCTTTTTGAGTTGAATTTTAGGCCGGTAGAAGTGCATTGGGGTTGCCGCAAGTGACCTATGTCAGGACCTGAGGAAACCATAGGTTTCTGTAGGTGGCCTGTGGTTCACCTGTGGAAGTTCCGCACTGCATGTAATACTCCACCTGCGGCGGCCAAAACTCAAAATTTCTTTACATGCGTTTAGCCAATAGAAACTTTCCAAAGAAGCAAATGAGGATGCTAACTTCCTTTTATTGTCCCAGTGCGGGTTTTTTATCATCAAAATGTTGGAGTGGAGGGAGAGCTAACATGAAGATGATGATTACATTTCCTTGAATGACTTGAGAACTGTAAATTCCCTCCGACAGTGTGGGTTACTGAAGTTCTTTAACATCCAGGGCATGAGGGCCCAACTGAGGTTGTTGGAGTATCTAGTCCATATGTGGGATGTGGACCAACAGGTGTTCCATGTGGGTGCCCATGTACTTTCCTTAGATATCGAGGATATCTATTTCTTGATGGGGTTATCTCTTCGTGGATCCCATGTCACTTTGACAGGAGGAAGAGGTGGTGATCTACCAATGAGCGAGTATGTCTGTCGATATTGTGACCTTGAGGCCGAGAGATGCAAAGGCAAGGTTTCCATTAGGGGAGTCTGGGATTTACTCCTCTGGACTATTATTTTTATCATTGCACGTATGTCTAGGAGTGGATATCCTCACATGTCCCTCCAGATTTATTTTCAATATGCAGTGGAGTGCACGGAGCCTCGACTATTTAACTAGTGCGACGAAGTTCTCTGTAGCATGAAGACACAGCTGACAAAATGCAAAAAGGGGGACCTGAAACAATTTGGGTATGGTTCTATTTTAGTGTCTTTCTTCTTAGAGAGGGTTCCCCATTTACGTTTATAGGTAGATTGGGGCATACCGGACCCACGATATCCAAGGATGAAGAGTTGGTGCGACCTCATGGCTCGACATGTGGCCGGTCCCATTGTGAAGTATAATGATGTATTTTTTGAATGGTTGAGGCCTCAACTTCTGATGGTAGACGATTATGCATATGTCGGTTTGGAATTCAGAGGTGAGCCAGACTTGGTTCTACCTGAGGGATTTCAGTGGGGAGACTTAGGTAAGAAATACATTTTGTTTTTTATGATGTTTTTGTGAATTTTGAAATATAAAATGTTTTTTATGCTTTTAATCCGATGACTAATCAAAACTCTTTGAAAATGCAGATGTAGGGCCACACCGGCCTCCAGGTAAATCCCCTATCCAAAGACGATGGGAAGCAGTCGTGGTAGCAGGATGGGATGTTGGTGACTATGAGGCGGTCGAGCAGAACCTGGAGGGATTGACAACAGATATCCCGGATATCTCTATCGATGAGATTCTGAGACGTTATCAATGCCATATTGCGGGCGTATCTGGTTTACTTAGTCGACTAATCTGCAGGGTAGCACGGACAGTAGTGTGCTACCGTGAGAAGCATCCTTGATGCTATTTTGTATATGAAGCCCAGTGCTTCTCATTTTGATATTTTTGGTCTTTGGACGAAAATACTTTTTGTAAAAAAGTTGTATCGTTATATATACATGAGGTTTCTATTGGCTTACTTTCTTTAATGTGAACTATGATTGGATTTATATGTGTCTCAAATGTCTGTTTAACACATAATTAGCTAATGCATCAGTTAATGTATTTAGACATCTAGGAATATGTTGATATTCAATATAATCGAATTGACGTCCCAAGAGGCGGATTCGTAAATATACCCTTAACAAAGTAGGACTCTGGATAGCATAGACATTACTTAACTGTAGTACCACTAACTTCGAATCAAGTTGTACAACAAGATGACGGATTTCAAGTGAAATAGCGTCGGTCAACAATTCGATGACTGCACTATATTCTGTGATATTTTTAGTTGCACGACTGAGGAAAACACTGTGTAGACTGATTAACTCATTCATAGGTGCATAGATTGCCCAAACAACATATGCTAAGTTATGAGTACTACGACTAGCGCCATCGACGAAGCCAGTGTAGGGTAGTGAAGACATCGACATCTGGAAACCAAGCACAACGCAAGGTAAGCAGCTGGGGGTCGAAACCAAATAATGAAAAAGCACACAAAAGTAACACACAAGAGTATGATATAATAAAAATATAAGCACTCGTGCAAAGATGACCTAAGCATAGTACTTATTTAAGTAAATCCCATTTCCAGGTTCACTCAAAGGAATGCCATCATAATCTACTAACTCATAAGCTCCCTTCTCCAACACTCATTTGACAATATACAGACCTCGCCACATAGCCTCGAATTTTCCAGCTCCTAGTAAATCATGATTTCGTTCATAGAGGAGAACTAAATCACCTTCAAAGAAAACACGTGGCTAGACATGCTTGTCATATTGGACCTTGACACGTTTCTTCTGAGTCTCAATAACCAGGGTGGCATCACGACGGGTTTCATCTAATTGTACTAAATACAATAGACGCTCCTCTTCAGCAAAGGTGTTTGAGAGAAGTTCAACGACTAGCTTCAAAGATGGTATCTCACATTCAATCGGTAGGACAACTTCGATACCATACACTAATTGGAAAGATGTAAATCCTGTGACAGACTTCACGGATGTCTGATAGGCCCATAATGTTGAAAACAACATCATGTGCCAACTTGTCTTGTGAATTCCTATTATCCATTGAAGCTTAGTGATGAGAAATTTGTTTATCGCTTCAACTTGGCCATTGGCCTACAAGTAATAAGGGGTTGAGTTTTCATGCCGAAGACCCAACTTTTTAGTAAGCTCAGGCATCATAAAATTTTGAAAATGGCTACCGTGATCAGTAATGATAGCTTGTGGGATTCAAAATCGAGTGATGATATGATTGAATGTGAACAAGGCTGCAATTTTTCCGATGTTATCAAATGTAGGCATCGCCTCGGCCCATTTAGTGAAATAATCCATAGCCACAATGATGTATCCATGCCCCCTGGCTGAGTGAGGGTTACATGTCATGAAATCAATGCCCCATTTCGCGAAAGGACCAACGGAAAATACAGGGTGTAAAGGAGCGAGATGAGATCTTATCTTGTTATTGTAAGTTTGACAAGCATGGAATTTCTGGACACCACTAATACAATCTTTAAAAAAAGAAGGCCAGAAATATCCTGCTCGTAAGATATTTTGGGCAGTGGCATACCCAGACATATAACCACTACATGCTCCAAAGTGGTAGTCATTCAAAGATTTATCAGCCTCATCATAGGTGAGATATCATCAGAAAATAGAGTCAACACCACGATGATAAAGAGTGTCACCAAGAATTATGTATTGACGGGCTTGGTACCGTATACGATGACGGTCCGTACTAGAAAGGTCAGGCCAAAAAGTTTGAGTCTGTAGATAAATGATAATATCTCCGTACCAAAGGTCATTAGAACTAATCAAAAAAAGGGATTTGTTAGGTAAAGAATCCTTTGCCACATTTTCTGTCACAGTGGAGGAAAGGTCATAGATCAACTCGACGAAAACCAAAGATTTCTTAGACTTAACACATTCAAACTCTAAGTCGAACTCGTAGAGGATAACTATCCATTTGGAGTAATTTCCCCCTAGCAATTGGCGCGTAAGAATATGTTGCATAGGGTTGCAATCAGAAAGAATAGTGGTCTTGCGTAAGAGAATATAGTGAAGAAAACATTGGACAACTTGAACATCTGCCAAGGCTAGTTTCTCCACATGTAGGTATTTGGATTCAGTGGTCGTGAGACTCCGAATCAAATAGTAAATTACATGTTCATTGTGTGAATTATCTTCTTGGACTAAAACCATGGCAATGGTAAAGTCTAAAGTAGCGAGGTAAAGGAAATAGTCTCAACTATAATCCGGGGGAAAAGTAATGGTGTACGGGTTAAGGCAAGTTTCAGAGATTCGAAGGCCCTGTTAGCAGTATCATCCCATACGAACTCATACCCTTTCTTCAACAGTCGAGTAAATCCAAACGTTAACTCAGCGTAATTGGGGATGAACTGATGCAAAAATTATGCCTTCCCTTGCAAACTTTTGAGTTGGTGTAGTGTGGAAGGAGGAGGTAGAGTAAGAATAGCCTCAACCTTCAAAGGATCAACCCTAATTCCATGTAAGGACACAATAAAATCCAGAAGTCGGTCGGAATCCACACAAAAAACACATTTGTGTGGGTTCAAACGTATACGATATAAACAACAGGGAAAAAAATGGCTCGGAGGTGTGTTGGGTGGTCTTGACGACACATGGAATGTATCGGCAGGTCATCGAGATACGGTTGTAAAATGTGCTTGATATCGTGAAAAGCATAAGACATGGCACGCTGAAAAGTCGCACCAATGTTCTTCAAACCGAAAGGTAGTTTTCGATAGGCAAAGGTACCCCAAGGACAAATGAAAGCGATTTTGTGTTGATCCGCGGGCAAAATTTTAATCTTATTATAGCTAAATAAATCGTCCATCAAAGAGAAGATTTCACTCCCGGCACAATCGTCAACGATCTGGTCAACGAAGGGGGTTGGATAATTGTCCTTAGGACAAGCTTTATTGATATCCCTATAATCAACGCATACACAGATCGTTCCTTGTTTCTTATTGACCGAAACTAGATTGGATACCCAATCGGTTAAAGCGACATGATAGATAAAGACATCTTTAAGAAGTTTCTCAACCTCAAGCTTGATAGCAACAACTTTACGAGGGTGGACCGGACGAATTCTCTACCGGACAGGTTTAGCGTACGGGTATGTCTTAATTTCATGCACAACAATATCAGGTTCAATACCCAACATTTCTTCATAACTCCATGAGAAAACGTCATGAAATTATTTAAAAAGGGACTTATAAGTGACGACCTCATCGGTGGAACACGAAGCTCCGATGTGAACATTTTTGACAACTCCAAGTTTAATGGATATGTCGAAAGGAACGATGGGTGAAATGTTACTCAAGTTCCTTTCATATAGCACATCATGTGTTTGTCTCGGGAACAAAGGAAATGACAACAATGGTTGACGGAGCCGAAACCTATTGGTAATTCTCTAGGGTGTGTTGTTCTAGGAAGAGAATGGAACTATGATGTCCATCATCCCAGGGGGTGTCTTCCATAGACATAACTGACATAATCATCTCGTTGGTGGGGAAAACCACGTGAACGGATCAGGAGATGAATCACGGAGAGAGGAAGTAGAATAATTTGTTGATTGAATGGCTTGATAAGCGGATTCAACTAGACTTAAAGTCATTTGTTCGCCATAGCAAAGATAATCACAAGGGTCAGGTACTATCCATAGGTCATGAGACGTAGGGGTTTCATGAATAGAGGTGGAAATCATGTTGATTGAGGCGAAAAAAGGAGGTGGAACATTGGGTGGCAGTATGGGGAAAGTACCCATCAAAGTTGAATCTTTTAGAAGACCCACACCAACATTCTCATGCCCAGGAGGTGTCTTGGAAATAAAGGGTACGTTGCTAGTACGAGAATCAGAGTTAAAAAAGGCCAGTTGGTCTACTGTTATGACCTTTCCTTGGTGTGGGAAACATATGACACGGAATAGGGTAGACACAATTTCTCGCATGGAATCAATCCAGCTACGACCAAGTAAGAGGTTATAATTGAGAGGCGCATCAAAGACCTTGACCTCAACATTGACCATTTTTCCTTCCAATGTAATAGGCAACGAAGGGAGTACATCGTAGGGTTTAAAACCAGAACCATTGAAGGCCTTAAGTGTGTTGTGCGATTTGGTGAGGGGAGGAGAACCAATGGATTTCCATCAGGTAACAGACATAACGCACGTCGAGGCACTCTCGTCAATAATAGTTCTACAGATATTCTTTTTCTCGACAACAACTTGGATATGAAATGCTAGCTGAGGAGGGAGCCTTGGAATGTGATATTCCAAGTCAAAGATTATCAAATTCATATCTGATGGATCAATTCCACCAATGGATTTTAACAGTGACTTCCGTTGAGTGGAACAACTTTGAAGGACTTCGAGAGCTGACATCGCGGAGGGTGCTTGCGCAAGATCTTCTACAATATTGTAGTTTTGAGCAGCACATGCATGAGGATTAAAGGCAGAATTTCGAACAATGCCCTTAGGAGGATGGCGGAGAATTGTATCGGAGCCCGGTCGTTTGAGATGAAGAGGACCATTAGGAGGTGGAGTTGAAGGATGCGGTTGAACCAACGAAGGGGGTAGATCGTCAACTTTTTCCTTTGAAGGAGAATAATCTTTGGCCTGAGTAGTAAGTGCAACGTCGTTCTTTTTATAATCACTAGTACACATAAGGACATACGAAGTGGTGGAAGGAGAAGGTTGGTCATGAATGACCAATTGAGCCTAATGTTGAGAAGGGAAGGGTTGAGACAAAACGACAGGTGTAGAAGGTTTCTCGGTCCCTTGAAGGAACTTAGTGACCTCGGCTCGTCTCGGACAATCCTTCATGTAGTGATCATCACCACAGATAAGGAAAGGATATTGAGGCTTTTGTTTATCCTTATCATCAATAGGTTGAGTCTTGGTTTTGTCGGATTGCAAATTATTATTTTTATCCTCCGTGTTCTTACCCTTTTCTTTTTAATATTTATTTTTACCGGTAGGGGTAGATTGAACGGCATTAACTTCCAAATTTTTGTTGGTGGAAGGAGTAGGAGTTGGATCATTTTGAACATTAGAAGCATTAGATTTGGGAGTGGTGTGAGAGGCATGCTCGGATTGAGGTTGAGCATGGAAAGTACCAATCACACCATCAGTTGCATGAGAAGCAGTGGGGGTTGTTGAGGTAGCGGTGGTAGAAGGGTGAGGAATGTCAGGGATCAAGTCGTAAAGTGTGCCCGTTTGTGAATAAACAAGATCTAGATATTGAGCATGACTAATCGCCTTCTCTTCGGTAACAACTCCACCCATGGAAATATCATGGGAAATTTCATTAACGAATGATTTTGTGAACCATTCAGCCAATAACTGATCAAGAAGTTCAATTTTGATCAAACATCGTCTCCTCCTCCACTCATGAATGTGATAGGAAATATGAGTGGCAGAAGATTGTTTGAAAGAACTCGAAATTTTGGTTCTTGTTTCGTAACGAATCGACAATTGATAATGTGGGAGAAAATCCATGGCTAGGGTATTAAAATCGTTAAATAATCCTCATGGTAGTTATATATACCACTTTGTTGCGGAACCTGTGAGAGTTTGTTGGAAGAGTTGTAACCTACTGGAGTCATCCATAAATGAGTTGGATGAACACCAAAGGTGAAAAGACATAACATGATTGTTGGGGTCTTCTCCTGTTTTACCGTCAAATTTGGGAATGTCGAATGGTAGTTTGGCCGGTATGATGGGCCAATGGGGAGAATGTAGGATAGGGTCATTTAAGATTCTAGACAAATCTTGTAAATCCAAAGTAGCTAAAAAAGGCAATTGTTGATTCATTTGAGGATACTGGTGATTCTGGGGAGGAAGTCTCGTTGGTATACTAGTAGGACCGTAAGCAGCCTACATGTAAGTAGAAAGTCCTGTCGGATTATGACGTGGAGGATTTGGAGGCATGTAGCCCATAGGGTTGGGTTGATTAGAGATGTTCCCTTGAAAAGAGACACTAGATTTAACATTCGGACCCCAAGCGGGATTCAAAGAACTCGGATACGACTGACCATAGTTAGGGGGCACAAAAAGGTTAGCTTGAGAATGTTTCCCCCCAAAGGATTGCAGGTTTCCTTGAGCACAAAGGTTCCAAAGTTGGGCTAGTAATCTCAATGTATTTTGTCCATACTGTGGGTTATAAGCTCCAACCTGAGGTTGTCCTCCAAATAGAGGTGGTACCCCAACTTGAGTTTGACCCCCAAATTGAGGTTTCTCCCCAGCATGAGATTGCCCTCCAACAAGAATCAGATAACCAGAAGTGAATGACTGGTGTGTTCCCCCAACTGTAGTGGAGCCACTAGTGTTAGATCTGCCAAGAAAAGGTGGATAAGACCCTCTGGAGAGAACCTGGGAAGGTGTAGGAACGAAACCAGTAGCATTGTACCCTGGAGGAACAAAAATTCTAGAGCCTCAGGATGGAACCTGGGTAGGGATAGCGATAGAAGAATTTAAATCATGGTACCCAAGTGGAAGTGACGGGATAGGTCTAGACGAAAGTGGTGTACCAATGGGAGGTTGGTTAACCACCATGTTTCCTGTAGGAATAGTCGTAGCATGTGGGACCATAGTGGAATGGGCCATTTTGAGAGAAAAAATTGAGCTAGGACCAACTGACCATGTGTCTAGACCGACGATGCTATTGCTAGTTGTAGCAATAAAATGGTTTAAAGGTATCCTGTAGGTAACAGATGTTTCGGGAAATTCTGATACAACAGGAGTATCAGCACCTGCCCCTGAGCTGTAAAGGTCCCACACTGTGCGAGGCGGGATTCCAAATATTTCAGTAGTCCAAAAGGGATCCCTGACTCCAGGGCCTGAATGGGGTTCGATCGGTATTCCAGAAGTGTCAACAACAAGTTCTTCGGATAAATTCAGCTAGAGAATACATCTCTCGTATCTAGAAGGAATGCGGAAAGCCTAGAGAATCAGAAATAATTATGAAACTTTCTAAAGAGGCAGAACCTTCCTCTTGTGAGGTTACAGTGTCCTGGACCTCTCTCTATTAAGGAGAACCCTCCAGTGAATGAGGGCGTAGAGGGAGAGAATCTTCCATATTTTCTGGAGGAAGTCCCTGTACCCTACGCGAACGATGTGGAGGGTCAATGTTGTTCAAACCAAATATTTAATGGAAAAAATATATGGCCAACTATGAAAACAAACAACACTCACTAATAAAATCTAGAGATCAAACTAGACAAACAAACCTTCTTGTTTCGAAGTCACTAGTTGGTGATGAAATCTAATGTCGCAAAGTCAAGACAAGAAGGGGTTAGGATAGAGTGGGTGGAAAAGTTACGTTGACAACCTGCTTAACGGACTTACACCCTGGTGTAAGCTCCCACACATAATCATGGGTATACCCTCCAAGGAGCCCGAGTGATTTTGGCCAACATCGATTCCAGGTACCGTGAAGACTTTCCCCTCCACAGTCACCTCGTGTAAGACCCTAAAGAGATAGGCTGCTAAAATTATCAAGAACAACAATAATGCATGGGGAAATAGTCGATAGTCCGATCCACGTGAAAAGATAGGGTATCTATCCCAAAATCAACTTGAAAGGCTTCCACTCATCATTGTGGGTATACCTTCAAGCGACCCCCATAATACGCGCAATCTCAACACCAAGACCAACAAAGCAGGGTGAGTAACTCTGCCAATCTCAATGCGACCTCGTGATTGACCCTTGCGTTAGAAGGGCTTCCCGGGACAAAATGTTGCAAATGGATTTGACCACTCCCTATCACAATATGCTATTGTGTGTTTTATGCTTTGGAGAGTGAGTCTCACGACCCATTCCAAAGCGCTAGCCTAGCTAATGTTGGTGTAAAATATCCCTAGAAAGTAAAAGTCACTAATTAAATTTTAAAATTACGCAGTGTTTTAGAGGTTGTTGTTTAATCAAGAGGGAGATGGAAATGAAACCAATGTTGTATGATACCTTGACCCAATAATATGCAAATAGAGATGAATGATGCAATTTTTCGTTCAATCAACTCTATCTACAATAGGGAGAAGATATTTTTCGGAATCTCGAAAGCTACGAAGTACAATTCTTTTTCCTTGAATAAATACAATTCCAAACAACCATAAGCTATGAATTTGTTCTCTCTAATAGTTTTGAATGCAAATATTTTTCTTTAAAAATGATTACAAAGAATAGATGTCTTTATGTCTTCCTTTCTGAAACCAGATCAGAGATATACTTGAAGAAATAAAACGTAATCAACGAAAAAGATACACTCAACAAAATACCCAAATCAAACTTTCAATGAAGATAAAAACAAATATGAAAAGAAAGTGTTTAGCAAATGCAAACAAACGATGTCTTTCAAATCAACAAGCAATCCAACAAAATGTAAAATAATCCAAAACTTCACTCAAATGAAAAACTTTTAATCAATCAAGTACTCAAATTTGCAATCAGAGATTATATCCTTGTTGATAAAAATCAAGAAGCAAAAGCTTACAAAATGATAATGAAGAGTTCACAATCATGAAAAAACAATCAAAAGCAAGTCTTGAATTCAACAATCAGTCAAATATTGGCCTCAAAAGTGCCTCCCAGGTGATCAAGGCAAAATTGGGCATCAAAAGAAAACAAGACCCAATCCAAAAAAAATTACAGACATTGTCACAGGTCAACAATAGGTTACAGTGCGGAAATCAACAGTTTCCACAGGCTAGCAATGAGCAGGGTGCAAAAAGTTCGCATTGGCCTAAACAGTCTAGGTGTGACAATCTAAGGTTTTCACAGGTTATATATAGAATACAGTGCAGAAATGTCTGTAAACACAAGAAAGTTGGAAAGAGGGTAAAGAAACTAAGGAAACTTTCAGGGCTAGAGAGTTTGGATTAATCCCTTACAGACTCAGAGACTCAAACATAATGAAAAATGGTAGGCTAAGGAAAAATTGACGGCAAAAACCAAAAATAGGTCATATCCCCAGTGGAGTCACCAATTTTGTTATTGGATATATCGGTAAATGTGGACATGAACTGATCTCCCTAGATCCACCTAGATCTAGAACAAAACAAGATAGGACATGGCACTTTCCCTAAGCTTCAATCATTGAATCTACCATCAAAGAAAAGATGAATGGTATACCTTTGAATATTGTTTCCTTATGTCTTTGTTGTTCCTACTTCGCTCCAGTGCTCTTGTGATATTGATCCTGCAATAGAACACAAACCAACCAAAGTGAAAGAAACAATAATATATTCAATGACAACCTATGCATGTGATCAAGGAGTCATGCAATAAAATGAGAATGATTTTATGGGAAATAACATGCCACTGTATTATATTAAGTAAAAGTGGAAGATACAACCAAACAACCCTGATGTTGCAAAGTTCCCTTTTGGTGGCCCCTTTCTCTAACACACACACTTGCTCCAAGCTTGCATGAAGATGATCCACAATAACTCGATGGACTAAAGTGAAGCCCTCAAGCATCAGTAGTAGAATTATTCACACAATTCCCAGCCTATTCCAACTTAATCATTCCTTACTTGCTCTTGCTTAATGCTTTTGCTTAACCTTTTCCATGAGAAATCCATCATTATATAGGAGAAAGAGAGATGGTTAAATAGATCAGGATGATCCCACCAAATCAGAGAGGTGAGTAGGATCCCAACCATATGGATGCCACCTCATATTCTAGAATATTCCTTCTAGAACTTTCATGAACTTCTTCCTTTTTCTCAGTTTTAAAACGCCACCACACCATGTCTATAGAGCATCCTGCGGAAACTCCGCAAGCTAGGTTTAGAGAAGTGTGCGGAAATCAGGCATTTCCGCACTGTGTAGTACTCTCAACCTGCGATGTCCTTCTAAAAACAAGTCTTGTAGAGCAGGAAACCAGTTACTTTTCTCATGGGAAAGATCCTTTTGAGAGGTTGAATACATGCTTGTAGACACATCACCAGGGTGACCAAAATAATGTGTAACAACAACTCTCCTTTCTCATCCCCAATATTTCACCTCTTGTACCTCCTTCCTTCGTGCAATACTCCAAACTCGTCTTCTTCCTCTGGTATACCCTTTTCATTTCTCTACATCCTCAGTTCATCCCTCCTTTATTCATCATTTATTTCATTCTCTCATGTCCTCAAACTATCCTCTTGTCATCCCTTAGTTCCCCTATGTGCATGAAGCCCTTTAGTAGTCGGACTTCATTGTCATCACGCACTTGTCACACAATAGCATATTTATCCACGTAACCAATGATTTCATGAACCTTATGCATAGACCTTTGAAGAAATCCCTTTCTGCAACACTGTATGACCAGGTACAATCTACCACAAATTTTGTAACATATCCTCCTAATATATTATCTAACCAAAAATCCATTTCGCGAGAAGTTTGATTAATTACAAAATTTAGTTTTCTTACCAACTTAGGAGTCCAATTCCTCGATATTGTGGTTTGGTACCTTCCGGTGTTCTCTACTAGTCTTTCTAACCACTTAGTAAAAATAATTGGAAATTCATCAAAGAAAATTTCATGTAGTTCTGTGTACACATACCTTTGCATCCATTGGCAATTTCTCGTCCAAGGGTTTATATTCTCTTTCTGAGAAAACTCGTTTTCCTTCCATTATAACCATTCTGAGATCTCTTTCTTAGTAGGCCTCCAAAACATTCCCTCAATCACAGATTATGAGTCCCAGCAATGGAACCATTTGTTAGTGTGTGTGTGTGTGTGTGTGTGTGTGTGTGTGCGGTTGTAAGGCTCTAGGTTCAAATTATCTTGATCAAAAAAATCCTTTAGACATGGGCCCTTTCATCATCACCTACATGCAGATGAAGTCTCACCCGAGGCATCTATTGGGGCTACAAGAAATGAGTTTTTGTAGTAGTGAAGGAATAAGAGTTGATCATTCCATTCATTCTTACTTATAGTTTCTGCGTGAGTCATTTTGTATTTGTTCTTATTAGGTTACTTAGTGAACTTAGTTATGTACTACCATTATACTTCATATTACAACCAAAACCAAGTATTATAACATTCATAAGAATTGTGCAATGATCACACAGAAAATAATTCTAGTCTAACATGCATCAAGAAAGTATCCATGATCAATCACATAAAAGACACATAAACATAGAAGTTAATGTGGTTCGCCTTATTATCCCCATTTTGTGGATAACTAAGGAGATTACATCTCGAGACCCTCAGGTTGTAGATATGGAGTGTCGAGAGCCCACATGATCGACAATATCCCATTTTCACAACCAGAGACCCGCATTTCCACCAAAGTGATCCAACACCTGATCATCATCCACACCAGCTTGCCACCACAGGTCACTTGGGTCTTTCTCACTTGGGTCTTTCTCCATGAGGTACAAGTCAGGTATAATGGTGGGTATCATTCTAATATTTGAGGCATTCTAGCTTGTGTATCAGAGGTTATTTTTTATTATGAGACATTTGATTTGGAAACTATGATTTTTACCTTATTTAAATGATGGTGGTTAGCTTGGGGCACTCAAGTAGATGGTCACCCTTAGTTTGGGGTGTTTCTTGGATCTTCCTTTGATGATTCATCATACCACTCCCAACCATACTTACCACTTTCCATCATTATTTCCCCTCGTGACATCATCTCTTGGGATTTTGGGGTAGACTAACCCTAGCAGGGACCATTCCTAATTTCATGGGAAAAAGGGGTTGAAGGCCCAAAGGGCAGTTAGCTGGTAAAAGATAAAATCCTAATGAAAGAACCTTCCAAATTCTTCACCCAGGGGATCCCCAGAAATCAATGAAAACCTTCTCCACAAGAAAATAAGGACCCCATGAAAAGAATAAATAAAGACGCTTAAAGGATCAGTTGAGGATAGGGGGTATCATCATGAGACAACCTATCACATACATGGGTATCTAATGGTATGACATTAAAATTTATGTCCATCACACCAAGGTAATGGATCTCAGTTGCATGGTTGAGGGAAAGGGGGTCTCATCACAAGCCAACCTTCTCATTTCCATGAAAGTACTTGTGGGTGACATTGTCGTTACCTGGTCAACACGTCAGGGAAGTGGCCTCCAACTCCACCTATTCTATATTGAAAGAAAATACAAATAAATAAAGATAAAAGGAAATCGATGGGCTTGGAAAAAATGCATTATGGATGAAGGTGCAGCACACCCTCCACAAAGGCACCCATAAATGAGATATTATGGACCCTTGCATATCATGAACCCCATGCCCATTGAGTACTTCCCCCATCCATTCCAATTCATTCACATGACTCAGATATGGTTGTTCCTAGACTAAGGGGGTTT
>ML777191.1:0-59252 GCA_009831015.1 Picea engelmannii
TTCCACTGACTCAATAGGTTCAATGGCCTCACTATCGAAGACCCCGATGCCATCCTTTTTTAGTTTGAGGTTATCTGTAGAACCTATGATTGAGCATCAGATGCTAAAAATTGCAATCTCTTTCCCTCTACATTGAATGAATCATCCTTGTGATGGTTCATGATCTTGGAGGGAAATAGTATCAGAAGTTAGGAGTAGACGAGTCAAACCTTAATCATTGAAAAATAAAGAGATTGTTGTAAGGCCAGAGATACTAGAGATGCGATATTCAAAATGGTACGAGGAGATAATGATTCCTTGGAGGATTGTGAGGAAAGATTCCAATTTAGTTATAAAATAACTCATAGCTACACACTAGATAATGAATCTCTCAAACTAGTACTTCTTAAAGGTGTAAGAGAAATGCTATCACCTAAAATTTGTTCACTTGTGAGATTTACACAAGTTTGCTGAAATACACTATCAAACATCATGTTTTCCACCAATTTCACTCCATTTTGCACTTTCACTAGACCTCTAGAAACTTTTGGGGGAAAACATTTGTTTTGACTCATTAGGGCTAGCACAGTTTTTGGGTATATTTCCACACTATATGGTGATGGTAAATGTAGGTATGTAACTAATAAAGTGACTTTTGGTGATATATCTTTAATTACCATCATTGTTAATGCATATATAATGACCGTCGCCATACTTATCTGCACCATCCCATAAAAAATAGAGTTTTTACTATATCTGACCAAAAGTTTCTAGAAAGGGAAAGTAGTTGTAAGTGGAAATTTCTAAACCCTAATATTTATTATTAGCCTCGATATGGTAAATTAAACACTATTTTTATGACCATGTTAAGGGGATTTAAACACTACTTTTCCTATAAATAAAGGCTTAAGGTCTCTTCATCCATCCATAGTAGGTACATGCTACCAAAATTACACCAAACATCTTGAGCGCTCTTTCCTCTTGATAAATACATTGGATATTCATGATACTTGCTAAAAAAAAATTGTTCCACAATCCACAAAAAAAATCTGCAGCATCAGGTCTCACAACTAATTAACTTTAATATGCATCATCAAGTCTCACAAGTAATTAAATTGGAAAGTTGGTAGAAGATATGAAAACTCACATCTTGCATTCTTCCCATGTAGTTAAATTACTAAAATGTTTGTTATATAGCGGGTCCTCTTTGACACAATTATTGCAATTGAAAATGAGGATTTTGCCCATCGTAACCATTCCATATGTGGAGGAGATTCTTTGAAGAGTGTCGGCTAAGCTTCTGTTTTGGACATTATTTTACGTCGCACATTTTTTATTTTTTTAATTTGCAGTTATTTAAAAGGTGGAAGAGAGGCGAAGGAGATTCGTAACTTTTTTTTGCGTGTTTTTTCCAAAAATGATGAAGCACGGGACAGAGGCTAACACCTTTTTTGGTGTGTTTTTACCAAAAATGATGAAGCACGGGACAGAGACTAATACCCTTTTTGGTGTGTTTTTTCGAAAAATGATGAAGCACGGGACAGAGGGTAACACCTTTTTTGGTGTGTTTTTTCCAAAAATGGTGAAGCACGCATATAAGGATTTTGTGAATGCTAGATTTTCTTTTATTTTTACAAAAAGATAAACTACGGAGACAAAGTTTTTTGTGAATATAACTCGTTGTTCTCCTTTTTGTGGTGTTCTTGTCCCACCTTTTTACTTCGAATAGTTCGTCAGCATTGTGTATTAATCCTGCATCAGCGAAAGGACTTTCTTTTTTCGATGCATTTGACATGAGTTTGATTAAGAGCTAATCACAATTAGCTATGCTTATAATTATACTTGGGAGAAGTTTGTTGTCATATGATTAGATGGTTTTTTCCCATACAAAATTTCTCAATGTTATTTATACGAGTTAGTGCTAAATTTAAATTTGGATTAGTTGAGGAATTACTTGATTTGATAATCATCATAAGGTTTAGACATTAATATCTCATAAAAATAGGATTTACGATACCACATTAGGATTTTAAGTATTTCATGTTGAAAGTTTACCAAGAAATAATAATAAAAAGCTTAATGAAATTCCATAGATGTCACGCTTGATAAAAATGATAATGCTTGTTGCTTGGGTGATGGTTGTGCAACATTTTAATTAGGGTCTGTGTTAAAGAAGTCTAGGAAACTTATGGTTGTCAATGTATTAGTTCCTAAAACCTAACGAAGGGTTTTTTCTATCCTCTTTTCTTAAGAAAGCATGTGTTGTTCCATCATTACTCTTGGACCCATTTTGTAAAAAAACATTCATTGAGTTTTCACATAGGTTGGAGGTTTTTGTGATGACTAGATTCCCTAATTATCGTGTTCTATGTTAGATGAGTTCTTGAACTGGTTATGAAGTTCTTGAATCCATTTTGGGGTGTGGAGTGCGACTTGACACCAATCGATGCTTTATTTGTCACAAGCATTCTCAAATTTTCAACCCTAGAACCCAAAAGAAACTTTGTCTACAATTTTACCTTTCCAAGGACTTTAAGGGGATTTATCCTCATTCGAATAGGGGATAGAATGATGAAAAACCCATGAGATACATTATCTTGCCTAAAACTTATGTTGACCATAAAATTTGTCATTATACATTGATGGCCTAGCTAGAACCCTAGTTATCTAGTATAGAGGTCACTTAAAACCACTACAATACATTGTTTTAGCATATTGTTTAGTGTCATCATGCAATAAATTTTATAAAAAATAATGATTTTGGATGCTACTAGACACAATGCACCATAGTGTAACGTGTTTAGCATCATGTTTGAGTCACTATATCCATTTCCAACGTTGTCCTTTTGAATATGTGCCCTTGATGACATCGTCATAGAGACAAAATGGGAGTTGCTAAGAGTCTTTATGTGTCATTTTGTGTTGCAAATTCTTAAGAAAACAACTTCTAGAGTCAACTTTTTGTTGTTAATGCATTGAATGCATGTTTTTTTGTGTCTCATTAGTGTCGTTCGACATAGTTCCTACATCAATATTGTATACATGAGCATCATATTTGCATTATAGTGGCATTGTGTGAGCATCAAAATCCATAACTTTTGTGTCAATTTTATGCAGTATTACAACATCCTTGCATCATGTTTGCATCATACTATCGTCGTAATTCACAACTTTTGTCTCTTGTGAACATTATGTTTACATCATATTACATTATTTTTGAATTATTGCAGAGTCACTTATGCATAAAAATTGATTTTTGAATTGTATTGCAGAGTCAAATCTGCATACAAATTGTCTTGGATATAATTAAAATGTAATACTCAACCAAATTACATCAAGTTAATGTCAAATTTGTGGTTTATTAGTGTCAAAATTGTGTCATGTTAGCATCAAAATTGAGATGAAACTATTATTAATTGTTAAATTATAATATTTCCCCATTTTCATTATTAATAATTTGATTATTATTATCTATTTAATCATTCTAATTTATTTAATTCTTATAATTAATTTAATTTTTAATATAATTATTACTATTGATTTAATTATTAGTATTATTATAATCATAATTATTTATTAATTTAATTTATTATTATTTTCATAATATTTAAATATTGATGAGACTAAATACATCTATTTTACCACATACTAATTATGAGAACAAAAAACATGTATATATAAATGCAATGATGAAATTTGATGTCACTAACATTCAATTAACTTCACACAATGGAAGCAAAAACAATGTATATATAGACGAAATGATGAATTTTCAAATTAAATCGCTCAAATAACCATGTATTTTTTTATGCCTAGAAACAAGTGGTACATTCCCACCCTAGGGAAATGTCAACGTTATATACTACATCGCTAGAAAAATATGCAAACATATACAAAGACATGAAATGAATTTTATATAAGAAGATGATTGAAATAGTTTTAGGTCCATCCTTATCTCCTAAAAACATCAATTTCATTAAATTTGGTCTTATAACCAAGAATTTGAACTAAGAAACTATAAATTTTGATTTCAAAAGTGTCAATATTAGTGTTTCTAAAGTGAATGTTTGGATTATGGAAGTGTGAATATTCATTCTTGAAAGTGTAAATTGCATTGTGAGTATGTGAATTTCAAATAATTTTGATACCAAAAGTGTGATTTTTTATTTCGAAAGTGTGAGGTTTGATTCCAAAAGTGTGAATTTTGATTCAAAAAATGTGAATTTTGATTGCAAAAATGTGAATTTTGAAATGCAACAGTGTGTCTTCATTCGTAAAACTTTAATTTACATTCCAAAAGTGTCAATATTGAATTGATACAATGTGTATCTAAATATTAATATTTTGAATTTATTCCTAATATGTATATAATATCTAAATCTAAGATTATTTCACAGTTGTCAACATTTTATTTTTGTATGTGTCTGCATCATACCACTATAAAATACATTTCTAAATATATCAAGATTGAAGAGATGATATATATAAAAAAAAAGTGATATCAATGATTGCATTGCAAAGTTGTACATTTTTGAAAATATTTAAGGCAATGTACAATAAGGTTCCATATAAGAAAAATGATGACTATGAGTTGATCATTTTTACCATTCCTCAACTTAACTACAAGAACTATAAATTGTTTATTGTGGAAAAATTATTGATAAAACCTGCATCTCATACCAAGATAGAAGAGAAATTAACCTTCATTGGATTTACCTAAAGGACAAATATGGAATTTATTCTCTCAAGTAAAGTCTCATTGATCAACATCACTCTCACTTTGGCCATTATGTTCCATATGTTCTTATTGCGCCTTATTTGTTACAAATCCATTCTCAATTATTGTTTTTCTCTCATGACCATCTTACCTTGGGTGTCCATACCCATATTATGTTATTAGCATCAATGAAAAAACCTTTTTCTGAACCAACAACCCATTGTTGTTTTTTATCTATTTTTTTTATACAAAACTTTGTTTACCTTTGATGTTCCAATTGGTTTCCACCATTCAATCTCTATCTTGTAAGACTCCATAGTAGAAAAATGAATCTCATTAAACACTTCTCTTTGTCTTACCTTGATCTAGGTGGACATTAGTGGCCACCCACCTCTTCCACTGACTCAACACGGTTCCATGGACTCACTATCGAAGACTTCGATACCTTCCTATTTGAGTTTGAGGTTATCTGTAGAACCTATGATTGTGAATCAGATGCTCAAAAACTCAATCTCTTTCCCTCTACATTGAATGAATCATCCTTGTTATGGTTCATGATCTTGGAGGGAAATAGTATCAAAAGTTAGGAGTAGATGAGTCAAACCTTCATTGAAAAATAAAGATATTATCACAAGCCCAGAGATACTAGAGATGAGATATTTAAAATGGAACAAGGAGAGAATGATTCCTTGGAGAACTATGAGGAAAGATTCCAACTCACTTATAAAATAACTTGCAGCTACACACTGGATGATGAATTTCTCAAACTAGTACTTCTTAAAGGTGTAAGAGAAATGTTATCACCTAAAAATTGTTCACTTGTGAAATTTACACAAGTTTTCTGAAATACACCATCAAACATCATATTTTCCACCCATTTCACCCCATTTTTCACCTTGACTAGACCTCCAAAAACTTTTGGGGCAAACATTGGTTTTGCCTCATTAGGGCTAGGACAATTTTTGGGTATATTTCCACACTATATGGTGATTGTCAATGTAGTTATGTAACTAATAAAGTAGATATTGGTGATATATATTTAATTACCATCACTATTAATACATATATACTAACCATCACCATACTTGTCTGCACCATCCCATAAAAAACACAATTTTTACTATTTCTAACCAAATTTTTCTAGAAAGGGAAGGTAATTGTAAGTGGAAAGTGATAAACCAAAATAGTTAATATTAGCCTCGATATGGTAAATTAACCATTATGTTTATGACCATGTTAAGGGCATTTAAACACTACTTTTCCTATAAATAAAGGCTTAGGGTCTCTCCATCCATCCATCCATCCATCCATAATAGGTACATGCTACCAAAATTACACCAAACATCTTGAGGGCCCTTTCCTCTTGATAAAAAAAGTTGGATATTCATTATACTTGCTAAATCAACTAAGGATAGGATCTACATGCACCCTGCAATCAAATGACTCTCTCATGGAGGAAGATTTGCAGCTACATATTCAACATGTGTACTCCATAGCTAATTTCTGTGTACTTTCCATTATATATGAAGGTATTATTTGCATTATTTCAAACTATTTATTTGTGTTTCGGGTTGAACTTTGTTTGTTTTCTTTCCTTTCTCATGAATAGACTAGTTTTTGAAGTGGTTTGAAGCCATTTTAGAATGTGGTTTTCATGTTCTACTATATTAGGAAAAAATTTACACCCTTGATACAATTTACCACCAACATGAAGATTTGATGGAGACTTTAAACCTCCTTTCAAATGGAGGCATATTTCAGCTAAAATATGAAGATATCAAACATGTTTTCAAGAACTAATCCAGAGCTACAAGAAAGAGGAATAGGGGTGGAAAAAAAAATCTTCCGCAATCCTCAAAATCTGAAGCATCAAGTCTCACAAGTAATTAAATTGGAAACTTAGTAGAAGATATGAAAATTAACATCTTGCATTCTTTGCCCATGTAGTTTCTCACCATTAAAATTATGAAGAAGCAAGAAGAATATGAAAGAGACATGGTTGTTGTATCTCCTAAGTGAAAAAGGAAACATGCCAAGAATTAATGTCCACTAAATATAGTGGAAGTATGTGGAATTTGTGAAGAAGATAATCAACCAAGTAAATTCCCTTCTTTACATGGCTTAAAGGTTGTGAACCAAGGAGGAGAAGACAACATAGATCAATTGTGATTCATCATTTAGAGGAAAAAAGTACAAGCAAGACCATTTCAACAAGGTATGCCTTATTCCCATCCTCAACAATTTAGTTCTTATTATAATAATCAAATGTACAATCCATATTCTAATCGGTTCCCCCTAGCTAGCCAGATTGGTGAATTCACAATTAAATGTCACAACAATGGCAATATCGTCAAAATCAAACTTTTCCATTTCATCTTTTTGATAAGGAAATGGTCCACCTATAACATCATAGTTTCTCCCCAATAGAAAGTCCCAATTAGACCTTACATTGTTTGGAATAGGTAAACCATCTATATTATGGCTCGATAACTATTAATAATTTTAATATTTAAAGGAACAAAAACTAAATTCTAAATGTAATCCTATAATTTGACAACAAAATTGTGTCCTAATCAAATATCTAGCTAGAATTTGAGAACAATAAATGAATATGAAATAAACATCCATTCCATCCATTAAAACATACAATGGTTTACTATGAAATAATGGTTAAAATAGTGAAATAACTAGTCATCAAAATACGTTAGCCTAATATTAATAACCAATATTAACCATTTCATATTCACCACTAACAAATAATTACTTGAATCAATTAGCATTTGCATGAAAATAGACTATAGCAAAAGAAAAAATCTTACAATCGTTCTATCATAAACACGAAGGGAATAGTCCCACACAAAATTTAGACCAAAATGAGTCTCCAAAAAGTGGGATTCTCCTCATTAATAGTTCATAAAATAGTTTATAATAATTTATAGGAAAAATCCTTTTATAATTTGAAATTATATTATTTTTAGAAAAGATGAAGGAGATAGGAAATCAATCATTTCAATACATCTTATTAATTATTCATTTCCCCTTCCTATCAATTGGGTTCCTCTGGTAAAATTTAATTTTCTCCCACTTGGGGAGTTAACCATCTTTTTCTATTCGAATCATTTTCTCTATAAGACTACCCCACGTGGCTTGAGGAAGCCTCACCCTTTTATTTTCTACATTTCCTTCTATGTGTAGTCCATGCCTCAAAGTTTGATAATTCATCTCTTGGAGGAAAAATATGTTATTTGAAAGGATGTTTATATGGTCCTATCCTCTACCTCATCCTTTTTCAAAATTGTCCATATTAGGAAACAAATATCTAATTAATGGCATTTCCTTGGTAGGAGATTTAACAAAATTTTCAATGGATTCTTCATTAAATTTATAAAGGGATATTATATTTTTTCTTTTGAACTTATATAATCTTCTAGGTCTTTAGATACCTACTTTTGTGGAAAGAGATTGTCCTTTGGCCCAAAAGTTGATAAATGGAAGCAATCGGCCATATTATTTATAGCCTACCATAACAAAGTAGCATATGGTACTTCATGAGTGACTCCTTTGAGAGCATTGAAAGTTTCCTATTTCTAGTATTTCAAACCAAAATCTTTTTTTTTTTTTTTTTAAAGATTTAGGTGTGAAAACAATAATTCCTGTGGGAATTTTCTCTCAAGAGGATTTCCAATCCTTTATCTTATTAACATTGATTGATCTTGCTAACAAACAAGATCCCATGTTTGGATATGATTCATGGCACCATAAATATATTGAACATAAGCTTGCACATACTGAGAATTATCATAGAAATTTTTCTAAATATTATTCAATTAATCTTGTATTGTGAAATCATAATAAAAAAAAAATGGAGAATGATACTTGTTGGATTTATAGTAATTGAATTGATTTTCCAATAAGGTGATTTTTATCTCATGCTCCCTCATCTTATTTTATACATCTACATGCTTATGTACATTTAATTCAACTATGTCCAATAGAAAAGAGGTAGAGGAAACTAAACTCATCTTTCATGTGTCCATCCCCATAGTTTTAGTGATGAGTATTATTTTTGAATCAAATATGATTTTTCTTCTTTTATGATTTTATTTTATTACTTGATTCCTTAGTTTTTCAAATGAAAACAACTCCAAATAAAAAAAAAATCGTCTATAGGAGTTGAAATAAGGTCATTCTCTCCTATAACCATGCATGGACTAAAAGTAGTGGAAAAGGTTTGAGTGGTGAAAACTTCTTCCATTTTTATGAGTCTAGTTTCCCTATGTTGTCTTCATTGTTCTACTATGTTAAATCATTTTCTTCTTGTATGGATTCTTCTGCTTCAATGTTACTCATATTTTTCTTCTTCAATTCTTCTTCAATTTTCCTCTACTCCTTATCTTCTTCCTCGGTTTCTTTCATTGCTAATTCCTTATCCTTTCCATTAGATTTGGATTTCCTTCCATCTTCTTCCTTCTTTGCTACCAATTCATCTCAAACTTTACCATATTCCTTCTTTTCTTTATCAATTCTTCTTTCTTAGAAACTTGTTTCTATGCTTGTTCTATTCTTGTGGCCTCATCTTCTTCCTTGGCCTTCTCTGATGCTTCCAATATTTTATTTTCTTTCTCATGTATTTTTTCTTGAAGGGATTTTCTTTCAATAAATTCCCTTACAAATTATTCCTTATTATTAATTTCTTTCTCCTTAGTAATCAATTTCAAATTATTCAATACTTTTTCACAAGTCAATGTTCTCCTATGAGGTTTCTTAGCTTCATTCTCTTGATGTTGGTAAGGGAAAGAGACCCTCGTATCTGATCTTTGTTTTACAAAAATATCTCTGGGATCATTTATATAGGTGGATATTGGTGGCCACCCACCTATTTCCACTGGCTCAAAACAGTTTGTTGGAAATTTACTATTTTTAGCAGTTTTTCAGGTCCTAAACTTCCGAGGCCATTTTGAGGGCCTAAACGATGGTTTTTCATGATTGGGAACCTGGAGGAGAGCCAAAGGATTTGATTGAGCCCCTTAAATGAAGATCCTCATCGATATCTTTTCAACGAGGTATCGTGCACCCCAGACGAAGATCGTATGCCAAAGTTACACCCCAGGAAATTAATACACCAAACTACCCAAAACGGGGTCCACAAAATTGTTGGCTTTTCATCTTCCAAGGTTAGGGTTTTGGATTTTATTTATGTTAAAAGGCCTTTGGAGCCTCATTTTAACAACTATATTCTTGTGAATGAGCATATCCTTCACATCTCTTCTCAGAGATAAGCTGCCACCATTCTAGTGAGTCTTTCACTTTGTATTTCTACAATTTTGTACATTTCACTCATTAATATAAATTGTGTATTATTGTATCTCTATGTTTATGGTTATATCTCCGATNATATCCTTCACATCTCTTCTCAGAGATAAGCTGCCACCATTCTAGTGAGTCTTTCACTTTGTATTTCTACAATTTTGTACATTTCACTCATTAATATAAATTGTGTATTATTGTATCTCTATGTTTATGGTTATATCTCCGATACATATATGTTACACTATTGGATATCTAATATATCTCTGTACATTTCTTTATTATTTCTATGCTCTCATTTCATGCCAAAAATAATCTGGATCAGTGGTATCAGAGCAAGCTCCTCTTGATCGTTTTTCAAAGCATGTCCCCGACGAGGTCCGAGTATAGAAAGTTGGGTCTCGATTTTTTCTCTCTTGAGGAAATTTCTCTTGCACACCCAAGAAACCCTCCATGTCGGAAGAAAAGAAAAATGATGGAGCAAAAGATTCTATTAATCTGTTGCTTGAGCAAGCTCTCACGCGACAGAGGGATGAAACGATGGAGAATGTTTCCCACATCCTCTGATGCCTTCTGATAACAGAAGGAACATATTCATAAATGGACCACTTTGGAGGCACCTCTACTTTCAAGGTACACGTTAATTTTGATATTCCCATATTTGAAGGTCAGATAGATGAATATGCCCTAGAAAAATGGTTAAATATACTAGAAGGTTATTTCTTTGTTCACAATTTTTCCGACGGGGAAAATATCACCTTCACACTCCTTAAGGATCTCCCCCATGTAAAACATTGGTGGGAAACTTAATGGGTTCAAAATTCCACAAAGGAGTCTAGAATATATGGGGTCGATCCCACTTGATATTTTTTTTGTGATTGTAGTCAAGGAACAATATTACTCTTTTGTTAACTATGACGACCAGTACATGAGATGGACCACATTGCGGCAAGAGAGGGGTCGAACAGTGTCAAAGTTCACAAATACTTTTCATAATTTGCACAATAAGATTGGTATCAAAGAATCTGAGCAGAATATGGTTCTAAAATACCACGGGGCTCTGCATAGGTACATCCAAACCGAAATGGATTTCCTGGACATCTCATTAATGCGAGCTTCTTATCGTTGTGTTGTCAAAATCAAGCAGAAATTTAGGCACCAGAATAAAAAGGATTTCAGGTATACAAATCCACAACAAAAAATTATTGTAAATACGACCCTAACAACCAGCCTCCAAAAAACCATTCCAAGCCACAGAAAATGATCAGAATCTAGAATAGGGGTATAAAATTAGCCCAAAAATCAAAGTGCTCAAAATTGCTTATAAGCGGACACGTGTGTGGGCCTCATCCTGACAAACCCAACACAACTCAAACGGGTTCAAATGGACATTAGATGAGTCAGATATCATGTTCTTTTCATTTTGTCAAATAGGCAAAATTTTTGTTGACTGTACAGTCCATATAGGATGACGTCACAGGGTACAGACCCACACGTGGAAGTTGATTTGGAAGATGATGACGTGGAAAGTGATGAGTTTTCATTTGAGTGGTCGACACGTAGGTGAATGAACTTTGGATACATGGCATCCTTTTTGGAAAATTGAGTGGTGCCACGTGATCCAGGCATGGGCTGCCACGTGGCACCTTGTTATATGGTAAAATTTATGTGGAGTTTGTGGGGGTCGAACCCCAGACCTCCCGCACGCATGGAAAACTTTGGAAAAGATTGGGCTACCACTATCCTGCACGATGGTTCTTACTATGTAACAGTTCCATATTTATTTAAAGTGGATTGGTGTTGTGTTTTGGGTGGGGTCCAGGCCAGGGCTTAGCCCCAGCGCCATTTATATGTGTGCCCCTGATTGTATATGCCACATGTGACCACACTACATAGAGTTTTGGAGAGGGTTTTCAAATTATTAAACCATGCGCCTTCCACTTGTCACATCCATGTGCAGTTTGCAATAGATTCCAAAATACGCGCCGGGACATGGTCACATGGACCACACATCCAATACCTCTGCGATTTGGGTGCTAGGTTCCCTAACCGTGCGACATTTTCATGTGATTTGTGGAAGAAGGTTCACATGCTAGGATTAGGCACAGGAAAATCCCATAAGCCAGGTTACACACACAGGGGTGCGAATTGGCGAACCAGAGACAATAAGCTTGAAGGAGGAAACTTGGAGGAGGTCTATCTTCTTCATTTCTTGGGCAAAACAGGTGCTGAAAAATCCCAGACGGGGTTTTTTGGATGTTCTGAATCCATTTGTACAGGTTCCAAAGGCATTTGGAGACTTATATTTCATGGTTTTCTACAGGGAAGTTTCAGAGAGCTCCAAGGAGCCCAGGGCCACCATTGAAGGAGGCCATGTCTAGGGAAGCCAAAGTCCATTTTCTGTGACTGAATAGTCATTCTTTGATAATTTATATGATATGAAATCATTGGAACAAGTTTCATAGGAATTTGAGGACTTTACAGGTGTTTTGGCCACAGGGAAGCTCAGAGAAGCTCAAGGCCACCAGTAGAAGAGGTCATGACCAAATGAGCCATGGTCTATTTTCAGAGATCTAATAGTCATTTTGGGGGTTTTTATGTATTTTGAACCTAATGGTATAGTCATTAAATCCATTGGAGTTGAGAATAATCTTGTAAAATAAATTAGACAAACTAATCCCAGAGAGCCTAGTCCATTGATGGAGGCTCAAGGAGATGTAGCCCAGTTGGGGGTGAACTCCTTTATCATGTTGTTGTTGTTGTGATATTTTTGGTTATTATTTCTGCAATTTATGCTTGATGTTGTATTCTTTAAACAACATATTTAACCTTTAGAAAATCCTCACACATAAACACCTAAAAGGAGTCTAAACTTTACACATAAATCCTCTTTCACAACTAAGACATTGAGAAAGGTCCTGAAGTTTATTTTAATGGAGTAGAGGGTGCTTGCATAGAAAAAAAAATCAGCCCCTTATTTTCAGATAAGGAAAATAAGGGTAACGAAAAGAAAAAGAAGGAAATTGGAAAGTGGTGCAATTTCCAAAAAATCCCCTGGCACAACACTGATGAATATCTCTCAAAACAATCATTGGTGGATGAGATCAAAGAAAAGGAGTCGAGCATTGATTCATAATATGATTCAGAAAATAATGGGAGAAGATATATCATCGAACTAGACCCCAATTCTATTTTCGTGACCACAACAATTCAACCAGAAGAACCAATAGATCCTGAAGAGGGGGAGTTCCTTTTTCATTCAAAGATGTGGGTGATGGGGACCCCGCTGCATTTTATTGTTGATAATGGAATCCAGACGAACCTCATCTTAGAAAAGATCTTCAAACATTTGGTATGGTTGACAACACCACACCTGAAACCATACAACATCGGGTGGCTTCACCAGGGATGAGATCTATGTGTCAGACATCAGTTCCAATTGTCATATGACATCCATCCCTTCAAGGATAAGGTATTATGTGATGTTTCCCCACTAGATGTTTGTGATGTTCTTTTGGGCCAGCCATATATGTAGAAGCACCATGATATTTATGACTCTAGACCCCATAGTGTCATTGTTACTCTAGGAGGTCATCTCTAGAGGATACCAAAGGTAGTTCTGACTACTGTCCCACCTAAATAGTGTCGTAAGGTAATCTCTCATACTGCAAGATTCATCCTCTTCACAATTTGTTCACCTACAAGGGTGCCTACACACTTCCCAATCAAGAAAAGATACAACAGGTTGGTTGAACATATTCAACCCCTCCAACAACAGGTTTGTGACAACCTTGAACAAGCTAAGAAGCACAACTTCTCCAGCAAGGCAAGCAACTCACCAAGATTTAGATTCAACAAATGTTTTCCCCTCTCCCATGGGAACTCAACACAATGGATACCATTTATTACTAAGGAGGGAGGATTGATCCCGATGGATATCGGTGACCACCCACCTATTCCAACTGGATCAAAATAGCTTGTTGGCAATTTACTATTTTTAGCAAATTTTCCGGTCCTAAGCTTCTGAGGCCATTTTGAGGGCCTAAATGACATTTTTTCACCATATTGTTGGAGTTACTTCACACACACCTAGGATTTAATTTTCCTAATGTTTTTTCTTTTTTATTAGTCATAATTATTCATTATCCAATCTCCTATATTTTAGGGGAGAATATTCTCTTTCAATTGACACTTCAGTTTGACTAGTTGAGTTGAGTTTAGATGTTGCATTGGTTTTGTCACCATGCAACATTGGGATCATCACCATTCTAATTCGACCTTGACTTGGTATCATCACCAAATTCATGCATTACCCTTGATTCCCTAAGTTAAATCCTCACTACTCTTTGTTCAGTCAGTTAACTGAAGACTAGTTGACTAGTTAACTCAACTAGGTGGCAGTTCACTCTCGTAACTTCCTAAGAGACTAGACTGGGTGGAAGTTCACTCTTGTAACTGTTGGTGTGTTTCCATATCACTCTATACCAACACTATGGAACATTGTTTCTCCTCCAATGCGCACTCATTGAGTTATACATAGTATATCATGTGTAAATTATTCATTATTCACAACAGTTAATGAGAATTCTTTCATTCTTTCTCTCCTTCTTCTTATTTCTCCTTTTCTCTCTGAAAATGTGTGTATCATTGTTAGATAGATATATTATGTGAAGGTTCAACACATTTACATGGTATCAGAGCCGATAGACTGCTAATAAAAAGATACACCAAAGTTTTTGCAGGTACAAAAGATTGAAGACAACGGAAAGATGGATTTCCAAAAAGAATTCATTCTTACACCTTACAACTATTTTGCATGGAAGGAGAAAATAGCCATACATCTACGAACCAGAGGGTTGTACAGGTTAAAATTGAATGCAGATACAAAACTCACATCAGCCATAGAAAAATCCAAGTACTTAAATCGGATGGATGAGGCACTTAGAACAATTTGCAGTCTTATTTCTCCTGATCTCCTTTTTCACATATCTTCCTATAAGACTCCCAATGAATCCTGGACTAGATTGGAAGGGATATTTGGAATATGGGATGAGATGAGGGGACACATTATGGAGGTGGATATTCTCACATTGGATCCAAAAAGCTTCGATAATATCCAATATTTATTTACAAAATTCAAGGATTTACTGTCGCAACTCAAAGCTTGCAGGGTTGATAAATCGAAGGAGGAGAAACAAATGGTTCTCACCATTCTCTCCAATATTGGTCCTGAATTCTTTATATTCGTATCCACATTCCATACTTTCAGATTTGCCTCTGGAGCCACCTGGAATATGCCTTCTCTTGAAGACTTTATTGAATCCCTGAAACAAGAGAAAAGCAATCTCATCAACATGGGCACAATAAAAGGCCCAAGGGAGCATGCACTCACTGTGCATGATGGCCGCCATAAATATCAGAAATATAAATATAAATATAAATGGAAATCTCATGCACATCCAAAGAAGGAAGGGTACACAAAACCTTTCATTGATGCCTCTGGATCCAAAGCGGAAAAGGGAAGAAAAGGAGAGAAATGCACGTACTGTCACAAAGGATTATAGACATGCCATGTTTGCAATCAACTCCTCTCTTGATGCTTGGATCGTTGATTTAGGAGCATCTCATCACATGGATGCATCAAAAGTAGTCTATTTTTCTTTGGATGCATGCAAAGGTCCTCCTATTCTGATGGGGGACAACTCTTTTGTCAAAGTCATCGACAAAGGAAGGATTGACCTCACCAATGGAAGCTTCGAGAATGTGTTGCACATTCCCAAAATTTCTATCAACCTTATCTCTATGTATCAAATGAAAAATTATGGCACCAGAAAGAAAGTCATATTCACACCAAATTCTGTGGACATCTATGACATGAAAACCAACTCTAGTGTTTCTACCGGTGAGGTAAATCATGAGTCTAGATTGTATACCTTTTATGAATTCATTGAACATGATTCTGCTTTACTGCTTACTCATGATGATGAAAGTAGTAGGATATGGCATGAAAGGTTTGTACATTTGAATTTTAGATACATGAAACAACTTAGCAAGAACAGTTTGGTTGATGGTATACCAGACATATATTTCTCCAAGGGAGTATGTGAGGGATGTGTTCTTGAAAAACACCCTCAAGAGAAATTCGACAAAGGAAAGTCTCAGTGAGCTTCCGCACCTTTAGATCTGATCCAAAGTGACCTTATGGGTCCTTTTCCGCATCCATCCATCAACAAAGCGAAGTTTGTTGTCATTTTTGTTGATGATTTCTCACGTTTTACATGGATGTAATTTCTCAGGAAAAAATCTAAGGTCTTTCAACACCTCAAAGATTTCAAATCCCTGGTTGAGACACAGTCCAAAAAGAAGATCAAAGTCCTACAAAATGATAATGGGGGAGAGTATGTAAATCATGAGATCCATAATCTTTTCCATGAGGTAGAGATTCAGTTGTAGCATACAGTTCCCTATACTCCGCAACAAAACGAAGTTTTTGAGAGGAAAAACATATCTCTAAAGGAGATGGCATCTTGCATGCTGCATGAAAAGTCTCTACCAAAAAGACTATGGGTAGAAGCACTTAAGTGTGCAACATACATCCAAAACAAATCTCCCCATAGATCTATCAAGGATAAGACCCCCTACGAGTCTTGGAGCGGCCTCAAACCAAAAGTGACCCACTTTCACATTTTTGGCTCACGTGCATGGGCCTGGATTCCCTATGAAAAGAGGAAGGAAATTGATCCACAGAGCACTGAGTGCATTTTTGTTGGCTACCTTGACAGTGTGAAGGGATATAGGATTATTGATATTTCCTTGGACCGGCTCATCATTGAGCAAAGTTTCCAATTTGAGGAAAGTTTCTCGCATGCACCTCAGTAGCCACATGAAGACACCTTCATTCTTCCATCTATCCAATATGATGAGAATCCAGATGCCGACTCTTCTTTAGACAAGAGTTGTAATTCAGAGGACTCAGATGATTCAGTTTTAGAGTTAGTACAGTCAGATGTAGAGTCAGAGCATCCAGATGCAGTTGTAGAGCCAGAGCAGAGGCACAAGTGGGCACATATTACTCTTCAGGATGCATGGGATCTCATTGGTTATCCAATCGATACCAGGAGGAATCGATATGATTTTGAGGAGCCTCTTGTTGCACTCACTTCCACTGAACCATTTCCCTCCAGGAATATTTTCTTGGTTCAGTCTTTAGATCCACAGTCTTATGAAGAGGCTACTGGAAATCCCTTTTGGGAATCCTCCATGCAGGAGGAGTACAACTCCCTCCTCAAGAACCATACTTGGGATATGGTTACCCTTCCTTCTAGGAGGAAACTTGTCATATGAAGATGGGTCTACAGGACCATGAGTACAATGGATGGACATAGTAGAAGATACAAATCCAGGCTTGTTGCCAAAGGCTTTCTATAGGTTCATGGTATTAACTATGATGAGACCTTCGCTCCAATAGAGAAGATGGATTCCATACAATTGGCACTTGCCATTGCAGCTACCAAAGGATGGGAAGTCCATTAGATGTTCATGAAGAATGCATTTCTTCATGGTGATCTCTCTGAGGATATCTACATGGAGAAACTCCAGGGATTTATGCAAGACTCATCCTTGGTCTTTCGATTGAAGAAGTCACTTTATGGCCTCAAGCAGGCTCTGAGGGCATGGTATGCCAACATGGATTCCTACCTATTGTCACAGAACTTTGTACGTTGTAAATCAGTCTTGAATGTCTACATGCTCAAGACGACTGATTCACTTTTACTTTTAGTTATGTATGTCGATGATTTGTTGATCACTGGGTGCTTGACGTCAACGATTGTTGAAGTCAATAGGATTTTACATGACAGGAATTTGATGAAGGACATGGGTCCTCTACACTTGTTTCTTAGACTCGATATCAATCAGTATGCATCAGACATCAAACTGTCTCAGGCCAAGTATGCACGAGATCTCCTTGAGATATTTCACATGACAGACTGCAAGTATGCTCTGACTCCTTTCCTATCAGGATTCAAACTTGAGGATGGTGGGGAAACTCCACTGGTTAACAACACATTGTATAGATAGATAGTGGGGATTTTATTAGACTATAGAGGGGTAGTTAACATAACCATTCAGGCTATATGGCTACAACATTTTCTCACTGAGTTGGGAATTCAGTTTCATCGGTGTATCGTCATATGGTGTGACAACCAGGGCACTCTGAATTTCTACAGAGATCTAGTTCATAGGCAGCAGAAAAAGTACAATGAGATCCACATGCACTACATCCAGGACTTAGTACATGAGGGGATCATCGACCTACATTTATGTCCTTCAGAAGAATATATGACATACATCTTCACTAATACCTTCACTGAGAAGAAGTTACATTCTCTCCGAAGTCGTCTTGCAGTGAAGGACACAGTTGGCTAGCAACTGTAGTTCTTCTTTTTACTTACATTTTACCTTCAAGGGGGGTTTATCCCATGAGTTTTTCCCTCTTTCCTCACTTTATTTCAGTGTATCTTTTGTATTTGGGTACCTAACATGGCCTCGTTGCTGGGACCCATTCTTTATTTTCACCATAGTGATGTTCAAGGGGTGTGTTGGAGTTACTTCACACACACCTAGGATTTATTTTTCCTAAGGTTTTTTATTGTTTATTAGTCATAATTATTCATTATTCAGTCTCCTATATTTTAGGGGAGAATATTTCACCTGGAGAATATTGTCTTTCAGTTGACACTTCAGTTTGACTAGTTGAGTTGAGTTTAGACCTGCATTGGTTTTGTCACCATGCAAGATTGGGATCATCACCATGATAATTAGAACTTGCCTTGGTATCATCACCTGACTGACGCATTACCCTTTATTCCCTGAGTTAACTCCTCACTACTCTCTATTCAGTCAATTAACTGAAGACTAGTTGACTAGTTAACTCAACTAAGTGGTAGTTCACTACTGTAACTTCCTGAGAGACTAGACTAGGTGGAAGTTCACTCATGTAACTATTGGTGTGTGTCCATATCACTCTAGACCACCACTATGGTGCATTGTTTCTCCTCCAGTGCACACTCATTGAGTTATACATAGTATATCATGTGTAAATTATTCATTATTCACAATAGTTAATGAGAATTCTTTCATTCTTTCTCTCCTTCTTCTTATTTCTCCTTTTCTCTCTGCAAATGTCTATATCATTCTTTTGCTATATCTATTATGTGCAGTTTCAACACATTTACACATAGGGCACCTCTATTTTGGCCAAATAATTACATTTACCACCCTAAATGAATCACCTCGTAGATACCTTTCCAACGAGCTATTGTACACCCCAAACAAATATAGTATGCCAAAGTTACACCCCCGGGAAGTTGATAGATCAAACTACCCAAAACGGGGTCCACAAAATTGTTGGCTTTTTATCTTCCAGGGTTAGGGTTTTGGATTTTCTTTATGTTAAAAGGTGTTTGGAGCCTCATTTTAACAACCATCTTCTTGTGAATGAGCATATCCTTCACATCTCTTCTCAAGGATAAGCTTCCACCATTCTAGCGAGTCTTTCACTCTTTATTTCTATAGTTTTGTACATTTCACTCATTAATATAAATTGTGTATTATTGAATACCTATGTTTATGGTTATATCTCTGATATATCTTAGTTACATTATTGGATATCTCATATATCTCTATTCATTTATTTATTATTTCTTCTCTCTCATTTCGTGCCAAAAATAATCTGGATCAATCATGCATTTGAGTTATTTCTAAATGAAATGGTATGCCTCAATTTTTTCTCCCTCCATATTGACCCAAGTGGAATTTTTTATCCCATACATGTTCGAGATTGGGTGTAACATGATAGGAAACAAATAAACAAAACTACAAATAATCGAAGAGGAATAAGTCTCAAAGATAACAGATGGTGTCTAGAGACACCATTCCAACACTTAATCACATGGAATTGTGATAATAACATCACAATTCATATTGAACACACACACCATGTTCAACATTAGCATACAAAACTTGTATTACAAATACATAATAATGACCCATAGGGTCTACTATTTATAGCTTCAATATATGACCAACTTGCATGGAATCGTGAAGATATTTTCCACATACAATCATTGGTGGTTAGAGTTGACTCCATCAACTTTGGGTTATCTAGTTGGATCAACAAGGATGACTGAATTTACCATTCATGTGTCTGACTCATATTCTATTACTCATCTGGTCAATCCACCGACCAACTATATTTGACTTTTGGTCGATTGTTTGACTAATATACTTATCGACTAATCGACCAACTGATGTAGATATCTAGTTGATCGCCCAACCGAATGTTTCTCGATGTTGTTCAACTTCTTGACCAATTGTTTCCAAGAGAAGTGTGATGAACAATCATAACTTGAGGTTCCAACACCCCCCATCAACACATGCCTCTAGATATTCAGGAGGTGAAATTAAGTCAATAGGACCCCCCCCATAATTGTATCTTCCTTAAGCCCAAGCATCATATATATCTTGATGAAATTAGGTTCAAATAATGGATTAGTGAAGATATCAAATGCCTAATCATCTGTTCTACAATAGACAAGAGAGATAATATTATCATGAACCAACAGTCTCAAATAGTGATCATGGGGCTCAACATGCGTCATATTATTGTGGGAAACATGGTTGTTAGCAACCTAAATGGCACTATGATTGTCACAATATATTGTAGTAAAGGTCTATACAGGAAATCCAAGTTCACCCAGAAGTTGGTGAATCCATATTGCCTTTGTGCCTACATGAAGGATGTCATAATATTATGTTTCTATAGTTGACAAAGAGACTACATTTTGTTTATTTCATGACCAAACCAATGGTCCAATGTTGAAGCAAAAAACATATCCAAAAGTGGATTTCCGATCATCATTTTCTCCTACCCAGTTGGAGTCGGTGAAGTCGACCAACAAATTTGAACTACGACAATAATTGATACCAAAATGAGTGGTACCCTTAAGATAGAAAAAATTATTTTGACTACTTTCCATTGGATTTTTTTGGGATCCTGCATAAAACAAGAAACCACGCTAACAACAAAGGAAATGTCAAGTTGATTATGAGTAAGATAAATGATATTTTAAACCATTTTTTGATAGAGTGTAGCATCGAATTTTGGAGTTTACAAGTTTTTCTTAGCTTAAATCCATATTGAAAAGGAGTAGCACAGGTATTACAATATGTCATCTTAAAACATGTCAAAATATCCATTACATATTTAGATGATAATTGAAAAAACATTCAGACAGTGGTAAAACTTGAAGACCCAAAAAATAATGCAGAATACCAAGATTTGTCATGTCAAAGGAGTCAGCAAGTTGTTTCTTCAATCTAAGAATGAGATTAATGTTATTGCTAGTTATGGAAAGATCATCAACATATATAGCAATAATCAAAGTTTTTCCATGAGTATGGATTACATACCAAGCTATGGCATGTACTATCAATAAGATTCACAATGTTTGAGACCAAGTTGAAGAAAGAAACTATCGATCTTAGCATACCAAGATATGGGAGCTTGCTTCAAATGAAAATGAGACTTCTGAAGTTGACAAACCATATTAGAATCTATCACAAAACCAAGAGATTGTTCCATGAAAATTTACTTAGATAGTTCTCCATGAAGAAAGGCACGCTTCACATCCATTTGATGGATCTTCCATCCAAATTGAGTAGGAAGAGAAAGAATCACTCAAACAAAGTTCATCTTTGCAACAGGGACAAAGGTATCAATGTAGTTGGTGCCTTCTTGTTGACAAAATACCTTCACAACACATTCATAGGTAAATTTGGTGTTGTAGACCCATTGACACTTCACAACATTATTTTCTTGTGGTCGACAAAATAAATCCCAAGTGTGATTCTTCAACAAAGAATCAATTTATATATTCATAGCCTGCTCCAATTCACATTGTCTTTGAGCATATGAGTATGTAATAATATCATAGGTTTCAAGAAAATGAGTCATCAAAGAAATACTGGCATGTTTCTTTTGACTGCAAGTTTGTCAACTTGAAGAAATATCACCGACATAGGGAGAAACATATTCGATTGTATTGGCATCCCTTATAGGTAGACAAGAAAGGGGTGAACTATTGTTCAGTGCAGATGGTCGATCATAAGTCAAAACATATTCAATCGACATATATGGTTGTTATTGGATTAATTGTTAAATGCGGACATAAATAGATCTCCCTAGATCCACCCAGAACTAGAACAAAACAGAACATAATATGATGCTTTCCCTAAGCTCTAACTATTGAGTTTACTAGTTAACAAGAGATAGACAACATACCATTTAAGTATCATTTCCTCTTTCCATTTCCATCCTAGCTTTGTTCCAATTCTCTAATGAAATTGAACCTGCAAAGGAACACAAGCCAACCAAAGTGAAAGAAATATAATATACTCAACAAGAACCTATGTATGTGATCAAGGAATCATACAATAAAACAAGACTAGTTTTATGGGAAAGAAACATAAAATTCTATCATATTAAAATGAAAGTGGATATTACAACCAAAGATTTGATGTCACAAGGTCCCCTTTCGATGGCCCTTTTCTCCAACACACACACTTTCTCCAAATCCTTTGAATGAAGAAGATCCACCATGTAGCTTGTATAACTAAAGCAAATCTCCCAAGAAGAAGTAGAAACTCTCCATACAAATTTTAGCCTATTCAACCTTAGAATTTTCCATTAGAGATCCCTCTTTCTATAGGGTAAAAGAGAGATGGTTTAGGAGATTAGGATGATCCCACCAAATTAGATAAGAGAGTAATATCCAAACCATTCATAGGACGCCTCATATTCTAGAAGATCCTCTCCTAGAACTTTCGTGAAGTTTGAATTTTCCTTGTCTTTTGACATCGTCACACCCTAGCTATAGTGGAGCTTGTGGAGACGTTGTAGTCCAAATCTAGAGCAGGGGGACACAATCAAGCATCATCACACCCTATGCCTTTTGCAGCCTGTGACGACCTTCCTTAAAAAGTTTTTTGAGAAGAGAAATCCAATCACTTTCCTCATGGAAAAAGTCTCTTTTTGGGAACATGAACACATGTTGTCATGGATCACTGGGGTGACCAAAATAATGCATAACAGAATGCCCCCCAAAGTATGAATCTGGAACTCTTGAAAACATAAATACTTTGTAGAATGTGTGTGTCGAACAAGGAGTGCACTGATCGGGAACCTGTAAACAGTCAAGCATCAACATAATAATATACCATTGTCCTAGGTAGGCATTCCCGTACTCGTATTACCAAATGCCAAGTGAGTTATGGCCACTAAATATACCCTGTGGATCCATGTCACTATGAATCGACATAGCCACCGGGAATACACTATGGATCTATGCTTTAAAATAACTCAAATTCGGACATAACCACAAGACATAAAAAGTGGATCTATGTGTAAATACAAATCATAAATACTCCACCACAACCTGGATAAGAATGATGATATCCAGGGTTTTCATTTCCATCATCCCTAAGTATGAATCTAACCATGTGATTACAGGTGTTGAAGTCAAACATGGTAGAAACCACTTGATTACTGGTCAATGATGAGAACCATTAATAAGTGTGAGGGAAATCACCATTGATGTCAATGACTCCCAAGGTACCCTATTACAATCCAACGAATGTTAACAAATTATTTGAAGTTGAACACTCGATGAACTATCCCAATTAGGGGTCAATGATGTGAACCCACTATTGGAAGTGAAGATACCTACCATTGATGCATCCATGATCCAAGGTACTAAATGATTTCTAGGTCTTGTTCCTAGGTAATTGAAGTAAAAAAGAAAAGACTTGTCATAGGAGGGCCTTAATGTATCCCCCATCAATGACACAAAATAAGTAACAAATTTGAAGTAGATCAGAGTGTGAAGTGATTTGAACCTGACTCGAGGAAGGCTGACATGGTATAAAATTTATAACTACAGATGGTCGACTCAATAGAAGGATTATTTTGGTTGGACTTCTCTTGAACATATGAATGACACGACAATGGTCTTGGCAACATTGACTCAAGGAGGATCCAACTTATGAATTTCTGGATGGCCAAATGAGAGACAAATGGATTTCCTGACCCAGATTAAATGACGAAGGGAGGTTTCATGTTCAAGAGTGATTATTATTTCCACTCACACAAATACAGAGACACATTCCTTTCCCAATTTTACCCCACCATTTCTGGCGAGTACCTCTTTATTTTTATGCGATCTTGAGGAGGATAACATATGCTTGTTGATGTAAGATCATCCTTTGGATGACTCCCTCAGAGTATGTTTAACGAACACTAACAAGGAGTGGTTTGATCCCATATGGGTCTTTCGATGTTTGTTTAATGAGTCCAAAGAGAGAAAAATGGGGGGTTTTCATGTTTAGAGAGTCTCAAAAATACTTAAAGAGAACTCCATCATGTCCTATTTTTTAAATTGATCCGACGAGACCAAAAAAGTGATAACCTACTGCTCATTAAATGTTTTCTTCAAATACTTTTAAGAGCGTGGAAAGAACAATGTCGCTCGACAATCTTCTCGTTTTTATGGAGCGTGAAAAGATCTTAAAGGATACTCCATAGGATTCATTTTTTGTGTCACCATTTTGAGTTGAAAAAAATGACAAAAGACTACTCGATTACATTCTCATGGTTTCACGAGCATGAGAAAGAATTAAGACTCTACTCAGATTCTTTCCTGAAAAACCCTAAAAGGATCTGCACATGTGACAAATGTATAAAAACATACCAAAAAGTGGATCCTTGTTCCAACATTTCACTCCTAGACTTTTATCTGCAAAAATCAAACACTTGTAAAGTTTTTAGGACTTTTAGGGTTTATATGAAGCATATAAAATAATATAAAATACAAATTAAAGTAAAAAATCAATAAAAATGGGTAAAAACCATATTTCACTATTTCATTTGTAACTTCATCCAAACATTGCTCCAAACCCCCTTTTTACCTAGTTTTTTAACTACACATTGTGGAGTTCTCGGCTAATCATTCAACGAATCCTCTCCACATAAAAGGTAATCTTTATTTCCTTAATCTTTCCAAGGATTAAAGTTTGATTTTCAGTGGTTAAAAATATACTTTTGAGTTGATTTTTTGGGGGTACCTATGTGTGGAGGTCGTCGCAGGTGCCCTATATCGAGGCCTGCAACGATCTAGGATCTCCACAAGAGGCCCTACATCCAGCCTACTATGACACCGCATTGTGAAAATGCACATGCCTACGACGTTCGGAGGCAAAAAGCTTTTAAAGAAAATATTTTCAAGAAAAATTCTCTGGGGAAGAAGATTATGATGCTAATCTCTCTTTATAGTTCCATGGCAGGTTTTCCATGGTCAAAATGTTGGAATGGCATGAGAGAGAGAACGAGGAGGAAGACTACTTTATCAGGAATGACCTAGGAATGGTGATGGCCATCTGACAGTGTGGGATGTTGAAATTCTTCAAAATCCAGGGTATGAGGGCCCAACTGAGATTACTTGAGTATCTAGTTCGCATGTGGCATGTGAATGAGAAGGTTTTTCATGTGGGTTCTCACACTCTTATGATAGATATCAAGGATATCTACTTATTAACCATACTATCTCACCATGGATCCTGAGTAACACTTATAAGTAGCAGGGGTGGCAGTGATCCTATGAACCACTATATCAGTGAACATTGTGTGTTAGGTACCCAGAAGCATAGCCATAAAGTCGTTATTAGAGATGTCTAAGACTTGCCTCTACGAACCATCCTCTATACCATCACATGTATGGCAAGGAGTGCAGCTCCCCATATGGCTCTTCAGAGCTATTTTTAGTATGTGTTGGAGTGTATGGAGCCCCGAGTATTTAACTGGTGTGAAGGGGTTCTTAAAAGTATGAAAACACAATTGACCAAGTGCAGGAGTGGCAGGTTTAAATAGTTAAGATATGGTTCTATTTTGGTATTCTTCTTCCTAGAGAGTGTCCCAGTTTTGCACTTGTAGGTAGAGTGGGGTATACCTGCCCCATAGGATCTAAGAATGAAGAGGTGGGTCAACCTCATGGCATGACATGCAACTGGTCCCATCGTTAGGTATAACGATGCCTTCTTCGAATGGTTGAGAAATCAAATGCTCATGGTCGACGTCTATTCATATGTCGGGCTAGACTTCCATGGATATACAGACCTATCTCTTCCCGAGGGTTCCCAATGGAGGGACATAGGTAAGAAGGAAATTTTGTTTATATGATGTTTTTTTTATTTTTAATGATATAAAATGTTTTTATGTTATTTATCCGATGACTAATCAAATTCTCTTTGATGATGGATATGTGGGACCTTATTTTCCTCCAGGTTCATCCCCTATCCAAAGGCGGGGGTAGAGAGGTGACATACCAGGAGTAGTTGTTGCTGACTTCGAGACCCTAGAAAAAAATCTAGAAGGACTCATGATGAACATCCCAGATGCCTCTATAGATGATAATTTGAGACATTACCAATGTCACACAATGGGCTTGTCTTCTTCCATCGGTCGACTGCTCTGTAGAGTAGCACGAGAAGTTGCATTTTATAGCGAGAAACATCATTGATTCTCTATTGTATATGAAGCCATGTGCTTCACATTTTTGATATTTTGGTCTTTTGACAAAAACACTTTTTTGTAAACTTTTATCGTTATATATATAAGAGGCTCCTACTGGCTTAGTTTGTTTTGTACAAAAATGAGATTGGATTTCATAAATGTCTCAAATGCCTGTCTAACACATAATTAGCCAATGCATTTGTTAATGTATTTAGACATCTAGGAATGTGTTGATATTCAATGTAATCAAACTGATGTTCCAAGGGAGAATCCGTAAATATACACTGAACAAAGTAGGACTCCGGATAGAATATACATTACTCAACTATAAGACTACTAACTGTGAGTCCAGTCATACAATAAGATGGCAGATTCCAAGTGAAACAACTTTGGTCAATAATTTGATGAATGCAGTGTATTCTGCAATATTGTTGGTTGCACGACCAAGGAATACACCATATATATTGATCATTCATCTGTAGGTGCATAGATTTCCCAAGTAGTAGATGTTAAGTTTTGAGTACTGCGACTAGCGCCATCAACGAAGTCAATGTAGGGTAGTGAAGACACTGAAATATGGAAACCAAACATAATGCAAGGTAAGCGGTCGAAAGGTGGAACCAAACAAAAAAAAAGCACAGAAGAGTATGATACACTAAAATACATAGCACTCATGCAAAAGTGACTTAAGCATAATACTTCTTCAAGTAAAGCCCATTTCTGGGTTCACTCAAAGGAAATCCATCATAATCTACTAGCTCATAAGCTTCCTTCTCCAACACTCGTTTGACAATATAAGGACCCTTCCACATTGGCTCGAATTTACCGACCCCTAGCAAATCACGATCTTACTCGTAAAGAAGAACTAGATCACCTTTAGAAAAAACATGTGGCTTGACATGCTTGTCATATTGGGACTTGACACGTTTCTTATGAGTTTCAATAACTAAGCTAACATCACGACGGGTTTCATCTAATTGCATCAAATACAATAGACGTTCCTCTTTAGCAGAGGTGTTAGGGAGAAGTTCAACGGCTAGTTTCAGAGATGGTATCTCACATTCAATCGGAAAAACTGCTTCGATACCATATACTAATTAGAAAGGTGTGAATCCCGTGGAAGACTTAATGGATGTCCGATAGGCCCATAATGATGATAACAACATCGTGTGCCAATTTGACTTATGAATCCCTACCATCCATCGAAGCGTATTAGTGAGAAATGTTTTAATTTCTTCAATCTGGTCGTTGGCCTATGGATAATAGGGGGTTGATTTTTCATGGAGAAGACCCAACTTTTCAGTAAGTTTAGACATCATAAAATTTTGAAAATGACTACCGTGATCAATAACAATGGCTTGAGGGACAACAAATATAGTAATGATATGATTGAATATGAATAAAGCTACAATTTTCATGGTATTATCAAATGTAGGCATCGCCTCGGCCCATTTAGTGAAATAATCCACAGCTACAATAATGTATCCATGCCCCCCGACTGAGTGAGGGTTACATGTCATGAATTTAATGCCCCATTTAGTGAATGGACCAATGGAAACCACAGGGTAAAGAGGAGCAGGGTGTGATTGAATCTTATTGTTATAAGTTTGACAAGCATGGCATTTCTGGATGGAAGTAATGCAATCCTTAAATAATTAAAGCCAAAAATAACCATCTCATAAGATCTTTTGGGCAGTGGCAAACCCAGAAATATGACTAACACATGCTCTAGAGTGACAGTCATTCAAATATTTCTCAGCTTCATCATAGGTAAGACATCATCGAAATATGGAATCAATACCACAACGGTAAAGATTATCACCAAGGATGATGTATTGATGGGCTTGATACTGTATATGATGACGATATGCACTAGAAATATCAGGCCAAAAAGTTTTAGTCTGGATATATATGATGATATCTATGTACCATATGTCATCAGAAGTGATCAGAAAGAGGGATTCGTCAGGTAAGGAATCCTCTGCCACATGTTCTATCTCAGTAGAGGGAAGGTCACATATCAATTCATCAAAAACCAAAGACTTCTTTGACTTGGCAAGTTCAAACTCCAAGTCAAACTCTTGGAGAATCACTATCCATTTGGAGTACTTTCCCCCCCAACAATTATCGAGTAAGGATATTTTGCATGGAGTTGCAATAAAAAATAATTGTGGTCCTACTAATAAAATGTAGTGAAGAAAACATTGAAAAACTTGAACAGCTGCCAAGGCTAGTTTCTCCACATGTAGGTATTTGGTTTCGGTATTCGTGATACCCCAACTCAAATACTATATCACATGCTCGTCATGTGAATCATCTTCTTAGACTAAAACCATAACAATGGTAGAATCCGAAGCAACCAAGTACATAAAATAATCTCAGCTATAGTCAGGGGGAAACAATAGTGGTGTACGGGTTAAGGAAAGTTTTAAAGCCTCAAAATATTTGTTTGCAATATCGTCCCATACAAACTCGTAACCTTTCTTGAGAAGCCGAGTGAATCCTTTTTTTGATTCAACGTAATTGGGAATGAATTGATGTAAAAATTTTGCCTTCCCTTGCAAACTTTGGACCCGGTGTAACATGGAAGGAGGAGGCAGATTAATAATAGCCTCAACCCTTAAAGGTTTTATCCAAATCCCATGTATAGATACAATGAAAGCAAGAAGTCGGTCAAATTCCAAATAAAAAAAGCATTTTTGTGGATTCAAATGTATGCGATAATAATGACAGCGTACGAAAATGGCCCATAAATGTGTCGGGTGATCTTGATGATGCATGGAATGCACCAGTAGATCATCAAGATAGGGTTGCAAAATGTGCTTAATATCATGAAAAGCGTAAGACATAGCACGCTGAAAATTCACACCTTCATTTTTGAGACCAAAGGGTAGTTTCTGGTAGGTGAAGTTTCCCCAAGGGAAAATAAAAGAAGTCTTGTGTTGATCTACTAGTAAAATAGTAATTTGATTATAGCCAGAGAAAACATCCATCAAAGAGAATATTTCAGTCTTGACACAGTCGTCAATGATCTAGTCAATGAAAGGGGTTGGATAATTGTCCTTAGGACAATATTTTCTTATATCCCCATAATCTACACAAACGTGGATTGTTCCTTGTTTCTTATTTACTGAAACAAGATTGGATACCCAATCGGTCAAAGCCACAGGATAAACATACCCAAATTTAAGAATTTTTTCAACTTCAAGATTGATAACAATGACTTTACGTGGATGGACTGGGAGAAATCTCTATTGAATGGGTTTAGTGTCCGGATATGTCTTAATCTCATCACAAGGATATCAAGATCAATACCTCACAGTTATTCATAACTCTAGGAAAAAACGTCACGAAATTCCTAAAAAATGGATTTATAGTTGCAGACCTCATTAGTAGAACATGAGGCACCAATATGAACATTTTCCATGACTCCGGGTTTAATCGATATGTCAAGAGGAATAGTAGGTGAAATGTTACTCAATTTCCCTTCATAGAAGACATCGTGTGTTGACTCAGGAACTAAAGAAATAAAAACAATGGTCAACGAAGTCAAAATCCATTGGTAACTCTCTATGGTATCACTTTCTAGGAAGTGAATAGAATGATGATGCCCATTGTCCCATGGAGTATCTTCCAAGACATGACTGACATGATCATCTCATTAGTAGGAAAGATCACATGAAACAGATCAGGAGATGCATCACAGATAGAAGGAGGAGAAGGAGTGACTGATTGAATAGCTTGATAAGTAGTTTCGACTGGACTTAAAGGAATTTTGTCATCGTAACAAAGAAAATCACCAGGTTCAGGTACTATCCATGGGTCATATGACTCAGGGTTTTCAAGAACAGTGGAGGAGATCATGTTAATCAAAGCAACAAAAGGAGGAGGTATATCAGGTGGTGGGATTTGAAATGTACCCATCGATGTTGAATATTCTAAAATACCCACGCCAACATTCTCATAACCGGGAGGTGTCTTCAAGATAAAAGGGACGTTTCTAGTACGGTGCTATAGTGGGAAACCCCCTATGGACTACATTAGGATTCAAAATGTAGGCATATCTAACCATATAAAAGTCTCCTAGTTTTCTAACTACCCTGAATATACCCCAGATTCATACAGGAAAGACAAAGTGAAAAGATCATGTAACTTTACCTTTTACTCTGCATCTAGTGTCAATCATCTCGTGTATGATAGCTCTGCTGACTACAAGCCTCCTCCCAAGGCTGGCCTACATTCACAAACAAATAAACAGGAAACTACAAACATGCATCTCATATATAAAACATGGGTTAGATGTTAGTATAAGACAGAAATCAAATACCATTATTTGAGACATCATATTTTAGGACAGAAAAAGTATTCCTTTTATTCATATCACAATGTTTACTTACAACAAGGCTGACGACTACTCCACGAACCTGGTCTGGGAAACTCTTCACAAAGCTCCAACTATGTTTCCACATATATATTCTCCACTCACACTTCTTCTAGGGAAATGACATAGGCTTATGATAGAGGAAAAAGGGCAAGAATGGGAAATTTTGATCCAAATCTCACAAGGTGGCTGCAATTGTTGGGGTAAGGAGGGGATGTGAAACAGGTAGAGTTTCAATATTCTTATTATTATGTTAGGAATGAGACTCCAACACCTCCTTTTATATGGGAAAATGATGGTTATTTGGTTGGGTGACAGGCTATAGGCGGTGGATTCATTGGGAAACTACCCAATACCCCGTAATCTCAACAAATTCCTTGCAACTTTTTAATTTTTGCAACTGTTGTGAGTATATGCGGGTTATAATGGTGCAACTAGTGTATGTGAGGGATATGTAGAGGTGAAAATTTAGGGTTAATGGTGTAGGGTGCATACATCTTCAAAAATAGTGTTTTTAAGAAGAGTTGTTCAGTGATGGCTTGGAAAAAATAGCAAGTAAGAGGGCCAAATGCCAGGTATGCATGTATGGAGAAATTTAGGGTTATAACAGATGCCCCCTAATGTGTGAGGTCAGAAGATCATTTGATGGCTGAAATACATTACAAAATATTCACCAACGTATGAAGTGAGTGAGCCCAGGACTAGAGTTCGGGAGGTGCCATATGCAAAAATAACAATTGTCTCACCAAGGTGGGCATCCCCATGCTCTAGATGAAATAAACCATGGATGAAAATCAAATACACTACAGATCCATGTCATATAACTATATAAAGTGTAGCCGTGAGCAATACACAATAGATCTACATCTCAAAATCAAAGATATACATGTATAGTATCCATATTGAAGAAGCCAGTGATGCCTGATGGCTAGAGATGAGGCCTTTAGAGCTCGAGAAACAACTTCAATATCTTAAAAACTTGGGTAGGAGTGTAATGTGAATGTATGACTCCACTACCCATAGGTCTTCGACGACTCATTAGGAAAAAACAAGAGGATCTCGATGATCAGGCAGAGGACTTCGTTGATTTCGAACAAGGACTTGATTGGAATTTCAGGATGGTTGGGCATGAGGTCAAGAGACAAACTATAGAAAGGTTGACTCGTGTTGAGTAAAACTTCCCTTGGAAAATAGCACGATAGATGATCAGACTCAGGCAACATGACATTGACATAATTTCACAATACAGGAGGCAACACAAACTCTCCATATGTTTGGAAGAATAACCAAATGGAGGAGGACACAACTCTATGTAGAGAGAACAACTTCCTAAGGTCATGTTAAATCCCAAAGATTGACGACAAATGAAAGGATGTGATTTTTCCAAGGGAGACTCATTGTGCTGCCATAAAAGAAAATATTTTTCCCATCCTCTTTTTGGGGTATTTTGATTTTTTTTGTCTTTTTCAATATTTTGAAAGAATTTGAAAAATAATAAAATAATGCTCCGTTACAAAGGAGGAATGAGTGCCACAATCATACTAGTTCCAAGTGCAAGGAACACACTAATTCTCATAGCAAGGAGACATGTCCAGGAAAAGGACACTCGGGGAAAATTCCTCCATGGGTCAAGGTGTCAGTTCGCAGAGGCAAAGTGCTACAAGGCTTGTGTATAAGGCATTCTTAAAAGGTTCATTTGAGAGAAACATGGAGCTGGAATTAGGCCAAAGACGTAGAGATGCAAATGTGGTTAGCAAGACACGATGAAACCCTCTTCAATGTGTTTTTCACGAGCCCAGAGAAGGTAATATCGATGGTTTTTTCATGTTTAGAGAGTCTGAAAAAGTGTAAAAGAAGACTCCACTGGGGTACCTTTTTCGAAGGTAGTCTAGTCGGTTTGAAAAAGGGGTAAACTAGCACCGAAAATACATCTATTCAAAACCATTTTAATGAGTGTGACACAAACAAGATCACTCGACAATCTTTTCAATTTTAAGGAGTCTGAAAAGAGCTTAACTATGGACTCACAACCTTTTTCTAGGTTTAGTCTCCTTAGCCTGAAAAAGTATAACATCTACTTAGGAGAATTCTCCCAGCGAGACAAATATCCCAAGGTGTACCTTTTTCCTCCTTAAACTATAGGACGAAAAAAGGGGTAAACTCATGCTAGTAGATGTTTTTCTAAACCAATTTAACGAGTGTGAAAGAATAAGGTCACTCTGTGATATTTTCAATTTTAAGGAGTCTGAAAAGAGCTTAATTATGGACTCCGTAGGGGATTTTTTTTCTGGAATAGTTTAACGAGTGTGAAGGAACAATGTCACTCAACAATATTTTCAATTTTAGGGAGTCTAGAAAGAGCTTAACTATGGAATCTGTGGGGGTTCCTTTTTCGTAAATTTAGTCCCTCAGGCCTGAAAAAGGGTTACAATTATACCTGAGAATACTCTTCTAGTGAACTAAAGTTCCTACAATATACCTTTGTTCATAAAATTGACCATCTAGATCGAAAAAGGGTAAATTACTGCCAGATAGACGTGCCTTCAAATTTCAGTTTGGCGAGCGTGAAGGAAAACAAGATCGCTCAACAATATTTTCACGTTTAAAGAGTCTGAAAAGGGATTAAAGAAGAATCTTTTTTGGGAGTCCCGAGGGTGAGGCCAAAAGAGATGACACATCAGATGTATGAGGCTCAATCCTGTAATCAGGATAGGACTAACAAGGATTCTTGAGCCTAAAGTCATTAGTGATGACATGGACGCCAAAATTCAATAAGTATCTATCTAGGGAATCCATGTAGAGGTAGGCTCTACCACCTCACCACAATACTTCTAAAGCAACAATGATGGTTTTGTACCATAGTTTAGTGGGATCGATCCTATGGCAAAGAGGAAAAGTCACCGAGATGCAAAAAGTGGAGGTGGAATCCTAACTTAAATTCAAAAAGTTGGAAAAACAACTTTTACCAAAGGACCTTTAAAAGTGACCCATCTCCAAAAAAAAAATTCCAAACCAAAAGTGAAGTGCCTCGTAACATCCAATGAGAAAATCAAGAACCACGTTAAATGATTTTCAAGCCAAAAAATACGAAAAAAGGGTTCAAAAAAGTGGAAAAAAGGCCAACAAAGTCTATAAATAGAAGTTGACAACTCATTTTCACCATTGAAAATTGAGAATTAACCAAAAAGCTAAAAAGACCCCCTTACTAAAAGAGTTGATTCTAGGAGCTTCATAGGACAAAATGAACTTCCTCTTGGACCATGTAAGTACAAATCAACCCCTCTTTCATTTCCATACTTCCTTTCTGCATTTATTTTGGTTTTTGGGGGGCACACCTTCCTAAAAAAGGGAAGCCCTACATGTACGTGGGTTGTCCAAGGAAAAATCATGTATACTCACGGGCAGAAAACAATCTTCCCACGTGCATACGCAACTGTTTCCAAGACAACCCATGTACACCCTCAATAATATAGAAAAAATTAAAAACAAGAGTTAACTATCCCTTTGAACTTGTCATGTGACAGGATGTACGTCCATTGGAGAGAGAGGGAGCACAAAGACATTGATGTTTTGGTCGAAGAGGACCATGTTGTTGTCACTGCATTGAAACAATGTGGGTTATGAAATTTCTTCTGGTGCCCACTCATGAGGGCACAAACTAGGATGTTGAATGCCTTGGTGGACTATTGGCACCCTGATGCAGAGGATTTTATGCTTGAGGGGCAATCGTTGAATCCAACGATTGAGGAAATTTACTTTCTGACTAGCCTCTTGAGGAGAGGGGAACAAGTCAAATTGCGTTCATTTCCCTCGGGGCCTCATAACATCATCGATATGATCATACTACATTGTGAGGCCAACACTTATAAGGTAGGTTCTCAAGTGCCAATCCACAAGATCACCAACCTATCACTGAAAGTAGTTTTATTGATTGGGTGGATCACTAGATCCAAGGCCTTACATCAGGCCTCTAAGGTGCACATGTATTGTGCAGTGTAGTGCTTGAATGCATGATTATTCGACTGGAGCATGAACATACTTGATTTCATGAAGAGGTAGGTTACAGAGTGTCATGGGCAGAGTAACAAAAAATTTGGGTTTGATACCATTTTGTGCTCATTCTTCTTTGAGAGGGTGCCTAACATGAGTCCACGAGAGACAATACAGGGGCATGTGGACTCCTTCTCAAAAGTGTGTAGGTGTGTGACATTTCTTCCACGACAGGGGGGAGGAAGGACCATAGAGGCCTTCGACGATACATTTTTTGACTGGTGGGCATGGTAGATTCCGGCCATAGAGGACTACCCCTATGCCAGAATCAACTTCTCTAGAGATCCAGACATGCCCATACCTCTTGGAGGAGAGCGAGGAGAGATAGATATGTTTGTTTTTTAAAGTTATTTAATTTTTAGTTTCTTTTTACATATATCATTTTTATATGTACCAGAGTATCTGACAACTATGTATTTGTTATGTAAATATGTAGGGCCATTGAGTCCAACAAACATTGTGAGGACCAGGGGGCGTCCTCGACCAGTGGCATCAACAACAACAGTCGTCGGACCAACAAAAATAGCAGGGGGACGTCTAGTCGGAGAGGCTGAGAGAGTGTTGAGACAGGTGGAGCAGAACCTCACTGCGCTCACTCGTATAGTTCAAATGGTCGAGATCAAGGATCTCCCACCATCGATGCAGCCTCACGTATTTGGGGTGCCACAAACCTACATCCATATTTTTCAATGTTTGGAAAATGTCATCATTCACTATGGCAGGGTCAAAAGGGCCCGTTCTTAGATAGGGTGGACCACTTACATGCCGAGGGAACTCGTTTGTGTATTTTTTATAGCATAAGCCTCACAATATATACCTGACATATTATTTTTGAGGCGTTTGCAACCACCTATGTTCTCTAAGACCTTTTGATATGTATATGTGTGTATTTACATCTTTTATGTCTTATGGATCACATTTTTATAAATGTATGTACATGTGTATGTGTGTGCTTCTTTTTATGTGTGTATAATATGCCAATCTAATACTTGATTAGCTAGAGTATCTATCATTTGATTTAATCTCCTAGGAACATGGATATTCATAATGTAATGAAAGAAACATTATAAGAGACGTACCCTAAGGAATTGTCGGTGTAGATTAGGATCATAAACGTGGTAAACCCCATTTAACTAGGACACAACCAATTGTGCATCAAAGTAGACCCAGAGGTGAGAGATGCCATGCAACAGAGCGTCACGAAGAAACTCTATCACTACGATGTACTCGACGAAATTATTCGTGGTATGACCTAAACAAATACCTCGAGAAGATAGAAACTAGGCTTGAGGTGTGAAAATCAACCAAGCTACAGAAACAAGCCTCCGAGTGTGTCATGTAGCATCGTTCTCAAACCCAACGAACGCCTCTGATTCACTTGACATGTACCACAGTGAAAAATATAAAATAAATAACAAAACATCCATAAAACAAAATGACAAAAAACTAACTGTATAAGAACTATACATATGTACAAGAAGTCACCCAAGGCGACCCACCTATGAGTAATCTTTCTTGAGGTAGAGCCCCTTTCTAGGATCTACCAAAACATTTCCCTCAAATTCAACCAGACGATAAGCACCCTTATTTAATACCTCCTTCATGATGAAAGGTTTGAACAACATGGGTTTCAAATTGCCTACCCCTAGGGGATCCTTATCTTGGTCGTAGACCAGGACAAGATCGCCTTTAGAGAAAATCCGAGGATGAACGAACTGATCATACTGACACTTGACTCTTTGCTTGTGATCCTTGTTAGCCAAGGCTGCATCATGTCATTTCTCATCAAGTTGCTCGAGATATAATAAGTGTTCCTCAAGCGGTGAAGTGTTTGGCAATAATTGTACTTCCAACTTCAAATATGGGATCTGGCACTCTATAGGCGAGACTACTTCCAACCCGTAAATGAGTTGAAAGGGTGAGAAACTAGTGGCAGTATTTATAGACGTTTGGTAGGCCCATAATGTTGAGTACAACATCAAATGCCAATTTGACTTTGTAGAATTGATCATTTGTTGTAGAATCGTCTTGAGGGACTTATTCACAACCTCCACCTAACCATTTTGTTGTGGGTAGTAGGGTGATGAATTCTCTTTCCTCACCCCAAGATTTGATGTTAACTCAGACATCATTTTATTTTGAAAGTAACTTCCATGGTCAGTGACAATCTCCTTTGGGATGTCGAACCTTTCTATTATTTGATTGAAAATAAAGAGAGTTTTTGTATCGCCATCATTATTAAACGTTGGCATAGCTTCGACCCACTTTGTGAAGTAGTCTACTGCTACAATGATATAACGATGCCCCCTGGATGAATTCAGGTGGCATGTAGTATAATCAATCCCCCACTTGGTGAAGGGACCAACTGTAATGACGGGAAACATGGGAGAGGGGTGTGCCCTCATCTTTCGAGAGAAGATTTGACACGGGCGGAACTTCTTGACCAATTAAATGCAATCCTTGATTAACGTCAGCCAAAATTAACTGACTCGTAGAATCTTTTGGGTTGTTTCCAACCTAGAAAAATGACCACCACATGCTCTAGTGTGGAAGTCGTTAAGAACAAGTTCTTCTTCCTCATGAGTGACACATTGGCAAAGGATGCAATCTACACTTCGACAACACAAAGTGTCATCGAGTATGAGATATTTTTTTGCCTAATGGCGTATACGTGGATGCTCATCACGAGAAGCAGAGGCAGGGCACTTCAAATTCTGGAGATAGACTAGTACATCTTCATACCAGGGGCCCAAAGATGAAATAAGAAAAAGATCTCCTTTAATCGGTGATTCTTTGGGCGTAACATCACCTGATTGGACCAAAAGTTACTAGATAAGTTCCGCAAAGACCAACAACATTTTAGATTTCGTGGAAACAAAATCCAAGTAAAATTCCAAGAGGATAATGATCCATCTATTGATCTTTCCAATGATGATGTGTCATGTCAACATGTATTGAAATAGATTCACAACGACAGAGACAGTGGTCTTACAAAGCATAATATAATGACAAAACTATTGGACAACATGCACTGGTGGAAATGCCAGCTTCTCAACACAGGAGTAGTTGAGTTCCGGTCCAACCAGACCTTGGCTCAGGCAATAAAACACATGCTCTTCAAGCAGATTGTCCTCTTGAACCAAGACCATACCGATGGTCGATTCTACAGTGACCAAGTACAGTAAGAAAGATTTATTATAATGAGGAGGCTAGGGTAGAGGGGAAGACGTGAGGGTGAATTTCAACATTTTGAAAGAGCGTTGAGCGGCTTCGCCCCAAAATAAAAGGACTCCCTTATTCAGTAAATGCATGAACCCTTTAGTGATCTCGACATAGTTTGTGATAAAACACCGAAGAAATTTCTCTTTACCCTTTAAACTTTGAAGGTGAGGGATTGTTCACGAGGGAGTAAACTGAACTATCACCTCAACCTTTAGAGGATTGACCATGATTTATGTTGGCACAGGGGCAGACCCAGGGTTCAACTCTAGCAGTTCACCAACAAGCCCTAACTATTGGCCCTTTCGGCAACACCTGCAGGGCAGATGCAGTCTCACCCAAAGTAGAAATACAGGGTTGTAGGACACAGGTGTATACAACTAGAGGAAATGCAAAGTGGATCCAGGAAAACAACACACAACAATCTAGTTATTATTTGCCACACTTAAGCCTACTTCACACAGTTATATCCCTGATCTAACACAAAAATGTAACACAATATAGAAGATAGCAAATAACACAACATCAATCACACATAACAATAAGATATACGTGGTTCACCCTCTCCCTAGGGCTACGTCCATAGAACTGTGTTTCTTGATATATTATATGAAAAGATATAGTTCTATCTGCGCACTTAGCTGCATATTTCTCTCTCTCTGTCTCTATTTCTCCCTTCCCTCCCTGTGAACCCAGCTGCAGGGTTAATCTTTGCACCTAGTTGAAGATCTTACAATAAAGAATCAATACCATTCTCAACAACAACACTCAATAATGAACAACCACGATCATAATGTCAATGAACCAACTATTGAGCAACGCTATCGAATCTCCTAGACCTTTATTTACACATTACATGGAAAATTTCTAGGTGTCAAAACCCTAGATCCAAAACCCTAGGTGCTAAAACACTAGGTCAACTTGACTCGCATTTTCAGGGCTTCACTAGCCTATATTTCCTTCTTTCCCGTGAAGTGATCCAAATATCCCATTGACATCTTTTCCCACTTGTTGAGTTTTCCACGATTCGTATTCTTTGTTGATATTTCTTCCTTGATCTTCTCTTCTAACGACTTTCTTTTCCTTTCTTTTCTTCTTCTTTTCTGCCTCTTTTCTCACTTCGACCCTTCCTCGGTTTATGTGCTTTCTGTGCAGTTCATACTTTTCCTTTATTCCTTAATCTTCACTTTCTTACCTAACCAAGGGCCAACAGGCCCCCAACACTCACATGTGACTCATCTCAAGTCATTCCAAGACTGATTCTTCTGTTTTACATCAACCGCAAATTGCATGGAGCAGCCTGTGCTTTCTTATCTATCCCTCCCTATCGTGTGCAGACTGTATTTTCTGTGTTCGGTACCTAGTTTCAACTACACCTGGTACCTAGACCCTTCTTCCTTAGTTTATATTGAGAGTTGCGACGAAGCTAGTTGTCATAATATAATTTCAACTGGCTCCCATTTACCAAACCTTCCTTCCATTCTCCATTAAGGGTCTTCAACTGCACAACTCTTCCTTCTGTAACATAAGCAACCTCAAATGGCATGAGCCAATGTGTCCTAAGCTTCCCTGGATGCTTCATGAACTTGCTATCATATAAAAATACCAAGTCTCCTTTCTTTAATTCCTTCCTCTTGATATGTATGTCATGGTAAGAATTTTCTCTTTCTTTATGTACATGTTGATGAAATCCCACAATAAACCTATCTTCTTCTGGTTCTAGAAGCTATGCAAGCCTATCTTGAACAACGTCGGTGTCATCCATATCTGTAAATGTTGCAATTATTAAACTAGGAACCAAGTATTCCATAGGTACCGCTGCTTCTAAGCCATATAATAACTTAAATGGGGTCTTCATTGTTACCTTCTTGTTGGTAGCTCTGTAGGCCCATAACACTGCTGGAATTCTTAAATCCCAATTGTCTATGTTCACACTGCAAATATTCATTAGTGTTGTCTCTAAGATCTTATTGAAAGATTCGACTGTATCGCTCGCCTGTGGGTGGTATGGGGTGCTCTTCTTATGGTGAACTTTGAATTCCTACATCAAGTCTTCAATAGTTTTATTGATGAAGTGTGTGCCTTGATCACTCACGAGGATCTTCAGGCATCCAAATCTAGTTATGATATCTTCAAAAATGAACTGTGCAGATGTAGCTGCACTACAATTCTTAATTGTTCTTTCTTCCACCTATCTGGTCAAATTCTCTATCGCAATAATAATGTATCTCACTCTTGTGTACCTTCCTGGTGGGTTAATAGGTCCCACAAAATGAATGGCCCATTTTTCAAATACTTGTAGTGTTAATTGTGGTGCCAAAGGCATATCATGTCTTCTAGAAGGCTTTCCTACTCTCTGACATACATCACATGCCTTGTAATATTCATGAGCATCCTTGTGTAAAGTAGGCCACCAAAGGCCGACTCTGAGGATCTTCTACACTATGGATTTTCCTGCATAGTGTCCTCCTGCGATGCCTTCATGTGATTCTTCTAGAATCAACGGTATTTATGCCTCCATAATGCATCTCCTCAAGATCTCATCAGGTACCATATTGTACAACTGTCCAACTATCAATTGAAAATTGACAGTGTAGACTACCGATTGTTTCTTCTACATAACTATATATTCGTGAGGTGCCATTCCTGTGGACGGGAACTGAATTATCTCAGTGAAGTGATTGTCGACTTTCCTAATGGCCAACAACTATGCATCTGGTAGTGTATCTTCCAGACTAGTAGGTTCATCTCCATGTTCTAACCTAGATAAGTGGTGAGGTCCCTTGTTCATTCTCCCTGGCTTAACCATAATCTCAAAGTCATATTCCTAGAATAGCAGTATCTATCTGCATATTCTTCCCCCCAACACTGGCTTGTTTACTAAGTATTTCAACGGAGAATGGTTAGTGAACATCTTAAAATGTCCTCCCAATAAATAATGTCTAAACTTCTGCAGTGCTATACCATATCCAATCCTTCTCTTTCATTTGTAGTATAGTTCCTTTCAGCCGTAGAAAGATTCATGCTTGCAAAGGCTATGGGTTGGTCAATATCTCCTGCACCTGGTTGTGCCAAAACTGCTCCTAATTCTATTGACGAAGCATCGACATGAACATTGAACTCCTTACTCCAATCTGGGAAAACCAAGATTGGCATAGTGACCATTTTCTTATTTAGTGTGTCGAAGCTTAGCTGACATTCTTCTATCCATTTGAACTTACTATCCTTCTTTAATAGCTTCTCCATAGGTGTTTTTATCTGTGCATAATCTTGAATGATTTTGTTGTAGTATTAGTGTGTCCTAGTGCAGTGCGTAGCTTTCTGACCATAGTAGGGGGAGGTAGATTGACAATGATGGAAATCTTGGAAGGATATACCAACAACCCCTGCTTACACACAATATGCCTTAGAAGAACTCCAAAGGGTGAAAAGAAAATGTAGGTTTTCAAATTTAGGGCAATTTGACATTACCTGCACTTATCTAACATCAATCATAAACATTCAATATGGTCTTTCATTAGGCTAAAGAAATTCTAATCGTCAAAATAGGCTTCCAAGAACTCATGTAGAAAGTCCTTAAATGCTTCGACCACCACCTTGGAAAATATGGCTGGTGCATTCTTTAGGCCAAAACACCTCACAGTATACTGGAACGACCCCCATTCTGTTGAAAATGTGGTATTATGTCGATCTACTTAGCAATTCTAATCTGGTGATAACCTGAAAACCCATCTGTGAATGATTAAACCTCTTTTCCTCCTACATTATCTAGGACATCGTCCATAAACGTTGTAGGGAATGGGTCATGTAGACATGCATCGTTCAACTTTCTTAGGTCTACACAAATCCTGATTTCTCCCTTCTTCTTATATTGGACCACTATAGGGATAATCCATTCATATTCTTCAACAGGTACTATGATTCCTACTTCCATCATTCTATCCAATTCAATCCTAACTATCTGATTATATTTGGGATTCAATTTGTAAGGTCTTTGCTTGATATGTTTTGCATTTGGTCTCAGAGGGATCTTCATTTCTCCCATGGGCCCTTTAATTCCCTTCATATCTGTGAACTTGGTTGGAAACAAGTCTTGATATTCATTTAATAGTTCTGTGATCTTTCTAATAGTGGCATCATCCCAATAGTCTCCCACATTTTCCATCTTAGGTGCTTGTTCTATTCCAATGTTAACTTTCTTGATTTGAATAGGTTGTCCAACAAAGGGTAATTCAATCCCAGGTCCTTCTATGTCTCTGTGACCTTTAGTTTATACAATGTTTACATCTCTAGGGTCATCATCCTCATCAACATTAACCTTGTAGTAATCTTGTAACTGTTGAAGAGGCGTAGTCCATTGATATTCTTCTTGCTCAAGAGGGAGGTTAGGTGCCTCCTAAAAGACTTTTTGTCTTACAATGTGTAACATCTGATCTACTGTGGGGTACTGGATTTCAAATAAGAATGTAGCTATAAATTTATGAGTCATTACATACTATTCTGTAGTGATGAGGCACAATTCTTCTTGAAGGTACCAGTTGATAGGCGTAGTATCCAAGGTGTTAATGAAATTGTGCACCCATTGTTCTTTAGGGATGTTTCTCTAGGCCTCCTCACAACTTCTCATGTGGTCCTTAGGACAACTCTAGCCTGTGTAATGAACTTCACATCCTTCTGCTTAGTCTGAAAAGTGCACTGTCAATAAGGTGTGACATTGTGTCCACTCCATGATGTTTTTCTTGTGTGCTCCCCACCATCTATCTGGTGTGGCTTTCAAGGCTTCATCCAATGCCAATATCCTCTGTTGTACTGGTACCATCTTCTCCAATTCCACTAGAAATGACTCTAAATGATTCAATCCATCAAACATTGGAAGGTTACGTACTTCTATGCCAATCCAACGAACCAGTTTGATCAATCTGGCACATCACCGTGTGGAGAATTCATGCATCTTGTTCTTCCAATTTTCTAATGCCTCTTCTAAATCTAATGAGCATTCACTTTCACTTCACCAGCTGAGGCTTTATCTAATGTAGGATTAATGTAATCCTCTTGTTTTGTTGTCATCTTGTAAATGTTCTCTAACTCATATGCATGGTCTTCTTCCCTGATAGGTTCTGTGTATTTGCGACCTTCATCTGCGTCTAGAGGTGCAATGAATTTAAGGCCACTACCTTAAAATATCATTCTTCTCTTCTTTAGGTCAACAACAGTCAAATTTTTGAAATCCCAATCAATTCCTAAAAACGCATGATAAGGAAAACTATCATCAACAATCTCAATTAATTCAAAGTATGCAAATTTCCTTACCCCATCAACGTCTACAGGGACATGCTACAATCTTCCAAATGGGATCACCACCTACTGATTATCCATCCTGAGCCTAATAGGAGAGTAAATCAGTCTGGGTTTTCCCATCATTTCCCAAGTCTTCTTCATCATAACATTGACTTATGATCCCAAGTCGAGGACCACATAGTCCACGTCGTAGTCTCCAATATAAACACTAAGGTGTAATTCTTTGTTTGTTCTCCTTTTTCTTGATACTTGGTTCATATCTCTACTCAGTATAGGATCTATTTTCCCAATTTCATACTGTCCCACTAGGTGTTGTAATTCTTGTACAATATTTTCATCTTTAATAAAATTGATACATGTATATAAGAAGTCCATGAGTTTTCTTACCTCTTTTCCTTGTTTGTCTATAGTAGACTGATAAAATGCTAGTGGCATTTCACATTCCCTTACTTCTGGCTGTGCCTTAGATGAAGAAGCTTTTCCTTCTACAAATTCTTTCCTTTCTTCCTCAAAAGTATGCCTCTCTCTCCTTGGATCAAACAACTGTGCCTTCTCTCTATCTCTTTCGATTCCTGATCCTTCTACAATATTTCCTGGGGTTTCTCTGTCTTCCCCTGTAACAATGCCCCCTCTAGTAATAACAATGACTATGGGGTCCTCACCGCGAGGTTCTGCTGATATTAGTTGAACTTGCTAGTTTCCTCCTCGTCTCTCCTGGAGTTTGGCTAATAATATCGAACAATCCTCAATGACATGATCGAAGGAGTTACAATAGTTGCAAGTGGTACAAGGGTTCTAACAATTCATTTCCAAATGTCTTGGATGTGTACAGTTATAATAGATGATTTTTCCTCTACCTCGACCCTTACCTACTCCTCATCTTCTTCCTCTGAATCCATCGCGAGGGTTAAAGTTTCCTCTTCCTGGGGAGTTGAACTGCATACTATTTCCTTCTTGTTGTGTTTCTCCTTGGATCCTATATGTATCCCTTGATCTTTCATGCAAGAGATCATAATCCCTACAATCCTTCTCATCATGTCCCAAAGACTTACATAATGTGTAGTAAATATTGGTAGGTGTTTGGACACATTTTTCCGTATAATAACATTCACCGGGGTGATGTCTCATTCTGCATACCTCGCACCAGCATACAATAGCCTGATTCAAAGGAATAGGTGCTCCAGAGGCCAAGTATTCATGAAATAAGGGGTAATTCTCTTTGTCATCACCCTCTGATTTTTAAAATAATGAATTCTCTTTGCCATGAAATAAAGAATGGTTCATTGTTTCCCTCGTGCCACATATCAGAGTTCCTCCGATGCTACAGAAAATTGCTTCGCAGGATGAATCTCTAGAGATTTCCATGAAAGTAGAAGCATCCCCTATAGGAGAATCCAACCCAGGTATGAGTCAAATATTGAATCAGTTAACTATTTTATCTTTGCAAGTCGAAGATATGAAGAATGATAAAGTAAAAGAGAAAAGAGAAGATATCATTTTTAAAATAATGAATATCGTTTTTAGAAAAAACATAGAAAATTAGCCGATGAGAGAAATTTAGCCCCTAAAATCATCCATGCTGCTAAAACAACAAGAGGAGTAGTAGTACTTACTTCGACAATAGGCGTAGTTCCTGAAGTTTCTATCTCTCCTTGGTGAACTTTTTCAGATCCTACCTCATCTTTTCTTGTGGCCTATGAATGTTCTTCATCTGATATATTTTCTTCTTCTCCACTATAGATTCCCTTGTCTCTGTAGTTTTTCTTAAATAGGTTCGCAAGAGGAAGCTCTTTGAATGGTCTCCCACTATGCATGAGTCTAGCCTCTATATCACTATCACTGTCTGAGTTCTTGAATATCAGCTTCACTGTATCTTTAGGATATTCTTCTCATGCAATACCATCTTAATCCTCAGCTTCAAAAAGTGTAGGAACTTCCCTCTAGGTCCCTTAAAGAAGTACCTCTCTGCTTGACTATATGATTCAACTATGTCAATGGAAAACTCAGTAATATACCCTCCAATAGTGCTATCAAACCAGAGATTCACTGCTCTAGAAACAACGTTATCAACTCTCTTAAACTTCTTGATTAGTGTTGTTGTCCAAACCACAGGTGGTCTAGATCTAATCTCAAACTAGGTATCTTCTAATCTGGCTAACCACTAGTATAACTCCTTATGAACTCCTCCAAAGAAAATCTCATGTATGTCTATAAAGATGTACCTTCCCTACTAGTCTTACACACTAATATTAGGGTTCTTGTTTTGGGCTTCAACAAAGTCCTTTTCTTGTTCTTCTATCCACTTTTGAATTTTTTTCTTCGATGGGAACCACCTTGACATTCCCTCAAAAAAATATCGTTCCTGGAAACAGAACCATTTGTTGGCACAGGGGCAGACCCAGGGTTCAAATCTAACAACACATCAACAAGCCTTAACTACTGGCCCTTTCGAAAAAACCTATGGAGAATATGAAGTATCACCCAAAGTAGTTGTTCCACATCAACATTACTCGCTTTGATAAGTGTCGCATGTTGCTCACAAGTGTCGCATGTTTCTCACAGGTGTCGCAAGTGTTGCATGTTGCTCAGAAGTGTCGCAAGTGTCAAGAAAAGAATACTCCCATGATGACGACACTAAAGAGACACTTAAAATGCCTCAAACACTTGATTTTAAGGAAGAGGGATGGTTAACTGAAGTCAAGTATCTCTTGCCACCTGAAAGAAAATTTTAAACTAAAGTTTTAGAAGAGAGCGCTCCCCTATACCACCCTTAGGAGCACTTGCGCTCCTCTATAAGGTGTTAGGGAGTGTTATAACACCAAACAACCCCTTTGAAGGAGCGCTATAGATATTTAGAGTGATGGCACCCCCCTAAAGCTTACTAGGGAGCACTATAGCACTCTGATGGCCTTTTTGGGGGAGCACTGCCTATTCTGAGCAGTAGTTGATCTGTTGAGGAGAATAAGGGGAGGATATTTCAATCTTGGAAGGCAGTTGCATTCGAATTCCTGGTTCAGCCATGATCTTAGGAGAAGAACCATAGCTTAAGGAGGTAAATCCTCAACTTACCCTAAAGATACCTCAAGAGGTTAGGCCTCTCTAAACCTATATAAACAGGCTCTATCATGGTGGAAAGGGGGAAGAATTGAAAGAATGAAACCTATGATCTCATAGGAAACATACAATGAATTGGAGGAAAGTAATCAATGAAGTTACTGTCATCTAAATCATGGATCCTTCAAGCAAGGGTTAGACAAAGGGGACTTGACGAAGTTGTTGCATTCGTATCTACGATTGTAAGTTACTTCTGTCATCATTCTCATCAATGTGACACGCTTGGACTGTTTCTTTCTAGTTTGTGTTTGATCTCACATGAACTTGTCTCAGATAGATAGATCTATTCCAAGCTAATATCAATAGAGTAGGAAGGGGTCGTACTATTGTTTGTCTACATGGCTCATCAAGGAGCGAAAGATTGGAGCTCAACTCGGAGCGTGCAGGGACAAACGTCGATAAAAGGTACTTCTTTTCTCCTTCCTCCTCATGCATTAGTTTGTATAGATATTAAAGGAAGTCAATGTTCATGTTAAGCGTCTTCTGTCTTAAGAGTTAAGAGTCTAGCTCTCAAGAGGAGATCTACCTATCCGCAGGGAGATTTTCCTTCAACAGAAACTGGCGACTCCACTAGGGAGACTCGAATCGAAACTTTTTGGTTTTGATTTCTCCTCATAGACCTTTTCTTACCCCTTTATTGTTTTCAGACCTGGTTCACTCTTTTTGATTGATTTCATGAGCTGATTGACTCCCTACCCCATCACACTCAGCTTGATTGCCAAAACTAGACTGGAATTTTGGATTTTCAGACATTTTCATGAGATTTTGAAGCATGACGCCCATGTGGCTATGTTAATAGAGCACTAGAGCTCCCTGGATGTGTTAGACAGAGTGTTATAACACTTGGTTCCCTTTACACCAGAGCGCCAACCCTCTTTTGGCCAAAAACCTTTCCAGAATTGCTTGTCTAGGGTCCAACCTCTGTGTTTCACTTGCTGAGCCTCTCTGTGAGACAATGATTCTTCCCATTCAACTTTGACATCATGCCTTCTGAGGAACAAGTACCTTGTTGTTTAGATTTTGTAGCCTTCTTCATTATTTTTGAGTTTTTCTGCTGTTGGGAGTTTGAAACCAATGCACTGTTTTTCTCTCCTTTTTTGACTGAGCGAGAAACTCTGGTGAAGGACATCATGAATCTATGAATCTCCTCATTTGGTTTTTGTTGAGGTCATATTTCTTCAACATCTCTTTTTGTGTGGAATTCTTGATTTTCTTTGTTTTCTTTTCTTTTTCTTCTTGTTTTTTATCACAACAAGAGGGTGTATTGTTTGTACGAAACCTGCTTATGTTGGTCTGAGTTTCCTTGATCCAAAAGGATAATTGGCAGGAGAAGTGTTGTTTTGAATTAATCATTATTCACATACAAACAATAAAGAGACATCTTCATGATTGATTTGCATATTAGAAGACATTTACAAGAAGTTCTAGCACCACATAGGATTTGATTGAAGAAAATTTGTTTGAGGACATTCCTTCTTAGTGTTTGTTAGTGAAAATAAACCTCTCTCTCTCCCTTAAATAGATATTCATCAAAAAGAAATGATTTCTTATCATCTTTGATGCATTTTTGGGGATTGAGTCATCATTCCATCTGTTTCACTTCCATGCACCCCTTTTGAGTAAAGAACAACTATAAAATGAATGTTAATTAAAAACTATCTAGAACATAATTTTTTTCTAGGATCGTCCACCAACAGTAGACTAGGACTAGTACTTTGGATTAGGCTGTGAGCATAACTCTCCAAAGTTTCCAAAACAAACATTAACATCCTAAGCTAGGGAGATTCAAATCCAATTGTCGTATAAGTCTGCCTGGGATCCCCCTCTCACACAGGGGTTATGCACGAGGTCGCACTAGGGAAAGCTATGAAGATTATCCCTTCGTGGATTGACTGATTGTAGTAGTCAGATCGTATTATGGGGATCACTTAAAGGTATACCCACAATGTTGAGTGGAGGCCTTTCAAGTTGATTTCGGGCTAGATACCCTACCCATACGTTTGGACTGGACTGTCGATTGTACCCGCCCAGGGACTGGCTGCAAATTGGTAACCTTAGTGGCCATAATCTTTAGGGTCTTACACAAGGTGACAGTGAAGGGAAGTCTCACTATACCTGGAGTAGACATTGGTCAAACTCACTTGGGCTCCTTAGAGGGTAAATCCACAATTATTGCGTGGAAGCCTACACCAAGGTGAAAGTCTATTAAGCAGGTCACCATTGTAATTGTTCCACCATATCCCCGCCCCTTCTCGACTTGATCACACGACGTTGGATTTCATCACCAACTAGTACGGTCATCGAGAGAAGGTTTTGTTTGCTTGGTTGTGATTCCTAGATTCTATTAGCGTATGCTGCTTCTTTTCTGTAGTTGGCCATAGATCTTTTCCGCAGGCTCTTTTTTGCCAACATCGACCCTCCACGTTGTTCGCGGAGGCTACAGGGACTTCCTCCAGAAAATATGGAAGAGAATACCCCTTTACCCCCTCATTCTATGGAGGAATCTCCTCAACAGAGCAAGGTTCACGACACTATAACCTCCCAAGAAGAAGTTCCCACCTCTTTAGAGAATTTTCGAATTGTTTCAGAGTCTCTGGAGGCTTTTTGCATTCCGGAGGGATATGAGAGACGTGTTCTCCAATTGAATTCAGCCGGTGAATTTGTCATCGTCAATCCTTCTGACATTTCGACTTGGCCTCATTCAAACCCTTTAGTCGATGACCCCTTTTGGACCGTAGACATTGTTCAAAGTTCACCATGCATGGTGTGATATCTTTATGGAACATGAATAGGTGCCGACGTGCCTATCATCTACACCATACCCTTAAACCATTTTATCGGTACTACTATTTTTTCAGCTACACTGTCCGTTAATCCGAACAAATCGTTTGTTGGCCCAAGGTCCACTTTTTCCCTCCAGACGACTCACTCTACAATGGTCCCTCACGTTTCGACTATTCCCGCTAGTAATGCGGTGGTTAGCCAAGCTGCAATTGCCACACCAATAACACCTAGACCTTCATCATCACTCCCTTTTGGGTACCAAGCACTGAATTCTTCCGCTATCACTACTACCCAAGTTATGCCAGGAAGTTCCATACCTATACAACAACCCGGAGGGACCGGTCTTGGTGGTCTTAATCCATTAAGCAGCATCGGTCAGTCATTTACGTCTGGTTCTCAAATTCCGGGAACTCCACCTCAAGCTGGGGGGCATCCTCCCACCGGAGGACAACTTCCATTTGGAGGGCACCCTCATGCTAGGGGGAAACCTCAATCCGGAGCCTACCATCAACCGTATGGACAAAATGTGTCTACCACACCCAATCTATGGAATATCCCTTTTCCAGGAAACCCACAGTTCTTGGGAGGACACAATTCTCAAGATCCACAACAACGTCTTCCCCCCCAAGGGACTCATCTATATCCTCCTTATGGACAAACGCCAAATCCGACTTATAATCCTCAAAACCCATCCGGTTATCCCCCGCCCACACATGTTTCTTGAACTCCCTCAAATCCTGTGTACCCTGGTCAACACCAACCTTATACAACATGACCCACTGATTACAATTATCCATCTAACCCAGTGTATGGTCCTACTGGTGTTCCTATGCCACACCATTACTACCCACAGGTTAACCGACAACTACCCTTCCTAGCGACTCTGGACCTCCCATACTTGTCTCGGTTAACGAATGATCCTATTTTTCATTCTCCGGTTTGGCCAGCTATCCCAGCTAAACTTCCTTCTGATATTCCAAAATTCGACGGAAAGTCTGGAGAAGACCCAAACAACCACATGATGACTTTCCATTTGTGGTGTTCATCCAACTCCCTCATGGATGATTCCATACGTTTGCACCTTTTCCAGTGAATGCTTATGGGTTCTGCAACAAAGTGGTATATTGAACTACCACGTGCTTCTTTCCATGATTTCAATTCCCTTGCCATGTCCTTCCTCACACACTTCCAACTACCCATTCGATACGAGACAGGCACCGAACTATTAACCTCCCTTCATCAGACAACCTCCATACATATCTCTGATCATATTCATGAATGAAGACAACGACGAAGGTTAGTCAAATTGGTCATTCCTGACCAATTATTAGCGGAATGGTTCACCAAATCGTTGTTACCCCAGATCGCTCGTGATGTTGCCATGGGTGGTGTAGTCACTGAGGAAGAAGCTATTGATCGAGCTCAATACTTAGATTTATTTTATTCACAATCTGGTACTCTGTATGAGTTGATACCAAATGCTACCCGTGCCACTAATGATCCATCCAAACCATTGTCTACCTCGCACACGGATGGAGTTATTGGCTCCGTCAAAACCCAATCTACTTCCTAGTCGACTGGAACAACCTAGTGGTCCGCTTCGACGCCTGCTCCTAGTTCGACTACACCCTCTTCTACCTCCCCTCAAACTCAGGTCTCTGAGGTGAATATGGTCCAATCGACCCCTTCACAACAACCTGGGGGCAAGAAGAAAGAAAGAAATAAACCAAAGAAAAACAACAACAATGAACAACCAAAAAATCAACCTCAAACCCCGACTGTTGGAAAACAACCACAACAGAAACCGAAATTCCCATGTATCATTTGTGGTGATGATAACTACACTTGAGACTGACCACATCGCGATGAAGTGGCCAAGATTTTTAAGGGAAATTCACAACCCACTGTGCTTACCCAGCCTTTTCCACAGCAACAATCTTTGGTTGCTCAAACCCCCACTCCAGGGGGCAGTTCCAACCAATCCCATGATGAGGCCTCGACAAGTGCCCACATTTACATGTTTAACGGGATTAATCTGACCACTCGCACTATGACATATGACACACCGATTAAACTTGATAAGACGAAGCCCGCTAACGGTTCCTTACCAGACCCCTTACCATATTCCGTTAGTCCTTCGTCTGCTAGCCCTCTGTCTGGGCCACTTCAGATTGAGAAAATTTTGTTTGACTCCATCTTATGCCCTCCTAAGAGCACTATCCATAAATCTACCTTTAATCCTAGTTCACAGGCTACCCAAAACTACAACATTGTTGAAGATTTGGCTCAAGCACCATGTGCTATGTCTTCTTTGGAAGTTCTACAACACTGTCCCAGCCAACGTAGAACGCTCTTAGCTACCATCGACGATTTTTATCCTGAGTCATATAATAACCTCACGTTTAATCTGGATGATCATCAACCTTGACTCTCCCACCAACTAGCTTTTCAGATCGATGTTGTTGTTCACAATCAACAAATCCACCGAACTATCTTGGATGAGGGAGCCTCTACTTGTGTCATGCCTTTAGCTTGTTGGAAAGGCTTAAAATCACTTGCCCTTAAAAAATCCCCTACAATGTTATGTGCTTTCGACAGGTGAGGTTTTCATCCTCACGGACTGTTACAATCCTTAGCCATTCAGTTGGGCAACAAAACTGTTACCGTTGATGTCGAGGTGGTCAATGCCCCCCTCGATTACAACCTACTACTTGGAAGAAATTGGTTCTATGCTATGAATGTCATCGCCTCGTCGGTGTTTTGATGCATACAATTCCCCCGTCAAGGCAAAATTGTCACTATCGATCAACTAGATTTCTGTACACCCGACGCTCGTGCCCTTGTCACCAACAACATTCCTTTTTTGGGAGACCACCTAGTTACGTATGAAAGCGTTGGTGTTGGATTATTGAAATATTCTAGCCTTATGGGTACCTTCCCTACACCACTTCCACCCACCACACATCATATTGCCACTGTCAATATGATTTCAACTATCGCTTATCAATCTTTAGAATCATCTGACCCTTGGATTGTACCTAGTCCTATGGAATTCGATGTGCTCAGTGACACCATACCACTGAGCCCAGCCAAGGCCACATACGTGGCTATTCAATCTGCCTCTCCCTCTCCAGACAACCTGCATTTATTGGCACCTGATGCCTACTTGATGCCATCATGGTTGGATTCCCTATCATCTGTAATCGATTACATTTCCCAAATTTTCCCTTCTGACGAATATATAATGGAAATGCTTAGTATTGACGATGTACCTTGGGATGATAACCATCATTGATCCTCTTTTCTTCCGCCTTTGGAAGAAATCCACCAAGACATACACTCTGTCTTCCCTCATGATGTTACCAATTCTCCACAATCTCCCATCCTCATACAAGATACTCTTTCTGAGGGGAATATGGGTAATATCTCTACTATGATCGTTATCAATATTTTGATCAAAGAAGGTGTTGTGGAAAACATTAACCTTGGTGCTAATTGCACACCCGAAGAAGTGGTCTCTTACACCGCTCTGTTTAAATAATTTTGTGATGTCTTCACTTGGAGCTATGAAGAAATGCCAGGAATCGACCCCTCGATCATCGTACATGAAATCAAGATGTACCCAGGTGCGAAACATGTTTGATATAAACTCCGCCCAGTTCATCCCAAGAAAATCACAGCTATAAAGGTAGAAGTTGAGAAAATTTTAAAATCTGGCTTTATCTATCCTGTCCCTTTCACAGAATGGGTCTCCAACCTTGTTCCGGTTGCCCAAAAATAGGGGACCATCCATGTCTGTGTTGACTATCGGGATCTCAATAAAGCTTGTCCAAAGGACAACTACCCTATGCCCTTCATCGACCAAATCATTGATAATTGCACTAGGAGCGTAATCTTCTCTTTCATGGATGGTTTCTCCGGGTATAACCAGATTGAAATTTTACCTGCTGATCAACATAAGACAGCCTTTATCTGCCCATGGGGAACTTTCGCCTATCAAAAGATACCTTTTGGTCTCAAAAATGTTGGTGCTACTTTCCAGTGGGCCATGTCATATGCTTTCCATGATATCAAGCATATCACAGAACCTTACCTCGATGACTTACCTACCCATTCATCCAATTGATCAGATCACGTTGATCACTTACGAGCTATTTTTCTTCGATATCGGTTCTACCCTATCCTCTTGAACCCACATAAGTGTATTGTTGTTGTCGAATCCGGTCAAATCCTCGATTTTGTTGTCTCTAAAGATGGGATTAGGGTGGATCCCTTAAATATTAAAGCTATTCTGGCCTTACCCCCACCTACTCATTTAACACAACTCCAAAGTTTGCAAGGAAAAGTAAACTTCCTTCGCCGTTTCATTTGTAACTACGCTGAGATAACTAAAGGATTCATATGGTTGCTGCAGAAAAACACCCCTTTCATCTGGGATGACATCGCTCAATGATCATTTGATGCTCTCAAGCATGCCCTGACCCACGCACCTTTGTTGCATCCTTCAGAGTATATAAAGGACTACATCCTTTACTTAGCTGCCTCCACTTCCACTATTGCAATGATGTTAGTTCAAGAGGACCCCAACGGTGAGGAACATGTGATCTATTACCTCAGAAAGAGTCTATCTGGACCTGAACTCCTATATTCCCATGTAGATAAACTAGCTCTGGTAGCCGTCATCGTTGTCCAGAGATTTCGCCATTACATCTTATTACGCACCACCACGGTGATTGTGGACTCAAACCCCATGTACCATGTCTTGACACATCAAGTGCTCGGGGGAAAATACTCTAAATGGATAGTCATCCTTCAGGAATTCGATCTTGAATTTACGAAGTCCAAAGCCAAAAAGTCCCTGGTGTTTGCGGAGCTCTTCTGTGATCTCTGCCATGCTGATGAAGACATCGAACCTAAAGATTCTCTCCCTGACGAAACTCTTTTCCTCATCAACACCTCTGATCCTTGGTATGGAGATATCCTCCTTTATCTCCAAACCCAACGCTTTCAGCCTAACACTTCCCGTGAAGAGCATCGGCATATTCACCACCATTCTCGTCGTTATTTTATTGTCGGCGACACCTTGTATCACCGTGATATTGATACTATCCTTCGATGATGTTTGATTCATGCAGAGTCTGAATGTGTTATGAATGACTGCCACCTTGGAGCCTGTGGCGGTCACCTTTCTGGGATGGCCACAGCCCAAAAAGTTCTACGTGCTAGCTATTTTTGGCCCTCGATTTTCAAAGATTGTATTGAGGCAATCAAAAAATGCCCACCCTACCAAGTTTTTAACAACAAGGCACGCACCCACCCTACTACGCTGCACCCGATTATCACCATCGGCCCCTTTGCCAAGTGGGGTATCGATTTTATGCAATGTAAGCCTACCTCAGCCGGGGGGCACGGTTATATATTCGTCGCCGTCGACTACTTTACCAAATGGGCTGAGGCTATGCCTACCTTTCTGAACGATTGTCGTACCGCATCTCTTTTTGTTTTTAACCACATCATAACTTGTTTTGGTGTACCAAGCGCCATTGTCACCGATCACGGTGCACACTTTAAGAACCAGATGATGAGTGAATTGCATGCCAAGTTGGGTTTTCACCATGAAAACTCATCCCCATACTATCCTCAGGCCAACAGACAAGTTGAGGCCATCAACAAGGTCCTCAAAACCATGATTCAACGCATGGTAGGGGAAAATAAGACATCCTGGCATCTACAACTTTTCTCCTCTCTCTGGGCTTACCGTACTTCCATGAAAACCACAACTGGATTTACTCCTTTCCAGTTAGTATATGGCATCAAAGCCGTTTTACCAATCGAGTGTGAGATTCCATCTCTGAAACTTAAAGTATAACTCCTACCCCATACTTCTGCCGAAGAAGAAAATTTCTTATATCTGACCAAACTGAATGAAACACGTCGTGATGCTACTCTCGTTAACGAGGCACATCAAAAATGGATAAAAAATCAATACAACAAATCCGTCCATCCTCAGACTTTTGCAGAAGGAGACTTAGTCTTTTTCTATGAACAGGCTCATGACAAACTAGGGACAGGTAAGTTAGAACCTTTGTGGCATGGCCCTTACATTGTGAAACGTGTTCTGCACAGAGGCTCCTATGAGTTAGTCGATTATGATGGAATTTACCTAGGAGAGCACCGGAATGGGCTTTACCTTAAAAAGTACTATGCCTAGATCACCTAGCATGTGTACGTTGTACATTATTGTATTTTAGTTTGGTGTGTCTGTTTCTTTCACGTGCTCAAGTCTTTACCTTTTCCACTCATAACTATGCCTTGTGTTTTCATGCTCAGATGACGTCTTCCTTTCCTATCTTTGTCGGGTTTGTGGATGGCGCTAGTCGACACACCCGAAACATTGCTTCGGTAGCATGGGTCATTTACCAATTTGACGAGGTGGTGAGTTCAGGAGGTATTTTCTTAGGACTAGCGACTAATAACATGGCATAATATCATGCTGTCATCGGACTCTTGACCCAAACCTCCTCCCTAGGTATCTCTCGTATCATTGTTAACCTAGACTCCCAACTCGTGGTCTATCAACTCAATCGTATCTATGCTATTCGTAATCCTATCCTACTACGTCTCCACCTACAAGTTCGTCGTCTTGAACGAATATTTTATTATATCGAATACAGACATATTCCAAGAGAACTCAACAATGTTTCGAATTTGTTAGCTAATTACATCATGGATCGGTATCTCGCCCATAGATAATATTTCATGAAGGAAAACAAAGTGTACATCACATGTAAATTAAAACACATTACATTAAAGGCATCATCATGTACAAATGTTTTGGCATTGTAAAAACTCAGAACTGTATATATATACATAGCGTGACTGAAAATGTTTTGATTACATCAAAAAAGTATTTGGAAGAGAAAAATGTTGGGTCTTTACACCCATAAAACATCGTCTGACAAGTCATGCAAAATATACAACCACTAGAGAGACTCTAATTTCCCTGCACTGCATTGTGCTGAGAGTAACATATCACTGTGTGTACTATGCGTCTTATTAGAGAATTAACATTCTATGGCACTCCCACAGTGTGCCTCCATAGATGTAAAGGCACTTCTCTCCTCCGTAGAGGAGGAATGCCCATCGTGAGGCCCTGAAGGTTTCTTTCAACCTCCCGGAGGCCTATCATTGGTACCCCCGGATCTACTGCAACCGGAACACCCCCGCGACGTCCTGGTATTGGTATCTCAGTTGGGCACACTTCTCCCTTGTCTGCATATTGAAAACAATACATCCATTAAAAAATCTTCTACGTACCCAAAAAATATATATGCATTAAAAAACTTAAAAAACAAAAAAAACTAGACAAGGTGTTTCTTAGTCTCTCACCTGACGCATCCCAATCTTCCCCCGCAGGTAGAATCAAATCCATGCTCCTGTGAAAGTCCACCTCAGCATATGGGAAGTCTTCTATCCAAATATATTGGCATATTAGCCAAGTGAAGAAGTCACCGATGAAATAGAACTCTGACTCTGCCACTAGTCTCAGAGACAGACTAGTCCACTGTTACATCCGTGGTTCTCCCACTGGTCATACTGCCAATGCTATCTGAGGCTACATATGGGGGATGCGCTCTAAGAAGAATGAGACCAAGAAAGAGCCATATCCAAACTTTTTCTGCCCCATCCTACACCACGAAACCTGTTCCTTCACATTCCCAAGAAACCCTGCGCTCTAGTTAAATAGTGTTGGATCCAAACACTGTACGCCATAAGCTACCTGTGATCTCGACGCCAGATGTGCGCTAGTGCTTCTTATCACACTCGTGATGGCAAGCAAAATAGACTGAAGTGGTAACTCTCTGATATCCTTGATTCGGATTCTACCCCCTACCAATCTTTCTCTTGGGACACAATGACGTGCCAGATACACGCCCACTTGCTCAGGAAGCGCCCTCTGTCCGGAAAAAGATATAGGAACCCTCCTTTTCGAGAGGCCAGTCAAGAAATATACCTCTTCCAACTTGATGGTTAGAATCTGTGTTCCGATCCAAAACCCTTGCTCTGCGACATCCCACAAGCTGATTATGTCCTCAAGCAAAATAATCTCCTTCTTCATATTTTGCAATTTGAAGAATTTCAGTAGGCCACAAGCTCTCAACGTGGCCCGCGTGCGAGGACTCCGCAAAGCAGCCAAATCATCGAGCTCATTCTCTCGTTCTTTCCACTCAATCATGGTCATTGCCGAAATCACCTACATTTTTTGGAAATTTCTTAAGCAATTTAAAAACTTGAAATCTAATGCCCACACTGTTCAAAAAGGACTACGCCCTCTTTGTATCACTCAACAATCATCACGCAGCAACAAAACGTTTTAAAATTAACATGATTTTCATAATGGATGCGTGGGCATATTTTTGAGTTTTTTTATGGATTCTTTGAAAAAAACGACCCATCTACTTGAGTGTCAAGGCGTTGGCATCTTTGCTATCACCTTCTAAAAACGTTTTTGCAAAAGAATGTCTTTTTCCCATCATTTTCAATAGAGGCCGATTCGATCTTTTTTGGAGCGACCTAGGGCTTCGTTTTTTAATTTAAATATTTCTATGAAAATGAATATTGAACCATGTAATTGAAAGAAGGGGAGATGAAGACCTACCTGGTCCAAACGACAAGAGAAATGGTCAACCATAGCTCTAGTATCAAGCAAAACAAGATCCACCTCCAAAGTGACAATCTCCACTGCTACAAATCCTTATGCAAAATGAAATGGTAAATGAACATTTTTCTTGTATTACTATTTATAAATTTACGTTTTCATAAGGTATAGTTATTTGTGGGTTTCTTTGACAATATAATGTCTTCACTAAATTTCTGGATTACAGTTTTGACACTACAAGTTTCAAAGCAGTTCTGATCATTTGTCTACCTCGTCACATCCACGAGCATAGTCTTAGTTCATTCTCAAGATCGAGCATATAAGAACACACCGAGTAGACTTTTATCTCTTTTTCAGACCCATATGGACACACGAAAAGGGAACCCCCTGGAGTCATCTTTAAACTCTTTTAAGACTCTCTAAATATGAAAAGATCGTCGAGTGATCTTGCTTCCTTTCACACTTGTTAAAAGGTTCGAAAGGGCGTCTTTCGAGTGGTAGTTTATATATTTTTCGGCCTCGTGAGACTAACTGTACGAAAAAGGAACCGAGAGAGTTATCTTTTAAGTGTTTTTCCAGACTCTATAATCATGAAAAACCTTCGATTTTTCTGTCTTTGGACTCACTAAAACAAACATCGACAGGCCCATACGGGACTGAACCCTTACTTCTTTTGGTTCGTTAAACAATGGAAGAGGAAATTACCAAAGGTGATTTGTATTGAGCATGTGTTACCCTCCTCGAGCTCGTTAAATCAAAAAGAGGTACTCATCTATCTGGATGGGGGAAAATTTGAAAGAAGAAAGCCAAGCAGTCTCTTGAGAACATTACCAAGTAATTCTTAGAGTCGCCCTTAAACATGGCACTTTGTCTTTTGCACGCATTATAATCCACTGAACCTTTGCACTGAGCCAATCCTTTGAGTTTCTTTCACTCCTCTGGGTCACCTGACATAAGTCACAACATCCACTGCATTGTCAAGTTTTGGTCCATGTCATGTTTCTGTTGTCGTGCCTCAGTGTTCAAGGGAAGTATCCACCTCGAGAGTCAGCCATCACAAATATCTTGTCTCAATACCCATGTCAGTCCATGTTCATTTGATCTACCAATTACATCTCTA
>ML777191.1:59365-76713 GCA_009831015.1 Picea engelmannii
CACATTAAGGCCCTCCTTCGATGAGTCTATTCCTGTCGACTTCAACACATTATCCAGGAACTAGACTTAGAAACCAGTTAGTACTTTGGGACCTGCATACCTCAATGGCATGCCTCCTCACATTCGACAGTGGGTCTACATCATTGACCTCTGATCGAATGATTCCATGGATGTTTGACTTCAGCCCATCCATTCACATTCTCCATAATGTACTAGGGTACCTTGGGAATCATTGACATTAATGGTGATCTCCCTCGCGCTTGTTAACAGTTTACATCATTGACCGGTAATCAAGTGGTTTCTGCCATGTTTGACATCAGGAAATCTATTCGCATGGTTAGATTTGTACTACATCATAATTGGTAAGAAGACCCAGGGTTGGGTGATCACTTCGATATGTGCTTTGCCCAAGTTGCGAATGAATTTCTCTTGAACAATAACACATATATATTGTTACATAGATCCACTTTGTATTGGTCATGGCTATGTCTTGTCATCTTGTAGATCCACTGTGTATTCTTTGTGGCTACGATCAGTTCAGATCATGTATAGATCCACACTATATCCTCGGTGGATATACCTTTTTATCAATACAATTATGGATCGTCAGTGTATTTTATGGCAGCCATATCTTGCAAGTCTTGATCACCCAAGAATAGGTATGCCTGCCTTGGGTTTCAAACATGTCATAATATTTGTTGGATGTGTGTGTGCAGCTTCTGTCAGGTTCTCTGCGTCTATACCCTTGCTTGAACATCTACAAAGCATTTCAGTTATCAGTTATCATATTCTAACTTCATACTTTGGGGGGCAATCTATTACACATCAACATTACTCGCTCTGATAAGTGTCCCATGTTGCTCACAAGTGTCGCAAGTGTCGCATGTTGCTCACAAGTGTCACAAGTGTCAAGCAAAGCATACTGCCATGATGATGACACTAAAGAGACACTTAAAATTCCTCAAACACTTGATTTGAAGGAAGAGGGATGGTTAACTGAAGTCAAGTATCTCTTGCTACCTGAAAGAAGCTTTTAAACTAAAGTTTTAGAAGAGAGCGCTCCCCTATACCACCATTAGGAGCACTGACGCTCCCCTATAAGGTGCTAGGGAGCATTATAACACCAAACATCCCCTCTGAAGGAGCACTATAGATCTTTAGTGCGCTCCCACCCCCCTAAAGCTTACTAGGGAGCGCTATAGCGCTCTGATGGCCTTTTTGGGGGAGCGCTGCCTATTCTAAGCAATAGTTGATTTGTTGAGGAGAATAAGGGGAGGATATTTCAATCTTGGAAGGCAGTTGCATTCGAATTCCTGGTTCAACCATGATCTTAGGAGAAGATCCCTGGCTTAAGGAGGGAAATCCTCAACTTACCCTAATGATACCTCAAGAGGTTAGGCCTCTCTAAACATATATAAATAGGCTTTATCATGGTGGAAAGGGGGAAGAATTGAAAGCATGAAACCTATGATCTCATAGGAAACATACAGTGAATTGGAGGAAAGTAATCAGTGAAGTTGTTGTCATCCGAATCATGGATCCTTCGAGTAAGGGTTAGCAAAGGGGACTTGACGAAGCTGTTGCATTCGCATCTATGGTTGTAAGTTACTTCTATCATCATTCTCATGAATATGACACACTTGGCCTGTTTCTTTCTAGTTTGTGTTTGATCTCACATGAACTTGTCTCAGATAGATAGATCTATTCCAAGTTAATATCAATATAGTAGGAAGTGGTCGTACTATTGTTTGTCTATAGGGCTCATCGAGGAGCAAAAGATTGGAGCTCAACTCGGAGCGTACAGGGACAAATGTCGGTAAAAGGTACTTCTTTTCTCCTTCCTCCTCATGCATTAGTTTGTATAGATCTGAAAGGAAGTCAGTGTCCACGTTAAGCGTCTTCTATCTTAAGAGTTAAGAGTCTAGCTCTCAAGAGGAGATCTACCTGTCCGCAGGGATATTTTCCTTCAACAGTAGCAATAGGGGGTTGTAGGACATAGGTGTCTACAATCAGAGGAAATGCAAAGTGGATCTAGGAAAACAACACACAACAATCTAGTTATTCTTTACCACACTTAACCCTACTTCACACAATTATATCCCTGATCTAACACAACAATGAAACACAATATAGAAGATAACAAATAACACAACATCAATCACACAGAACAACAATATATATGTTGTTCACCCTCTCCCTAGGGATACGTCAACATAACTGTGTTTCTTGATATATTATATGAAAACATACAGTTCTATATGCGCACTTAGCTACATATTTCTCTCTCTTTGTGTATTTTCTCCCTTCTCTCCCTGTGCACCCACCTATAGGGTTAATCTTTGCACCTTGCTAAAGATCTTACAATACAGACTCAATACTGTTCTCAACAAAAACACTCAATAATGAACAACCAAAATGATAATGTCAATGAACCTCTCGACTCTCCTATAACTTTATTTATACATTACATGGAAAATGTCTATGTGTCAAAACCCTATATCCAAAACCCTAGGTGTTAAAACCCTAGGTCAACTCAACCCACGTTTTCAGGGCTTTGCCAGCCTTTCTTACCTTATTTCCCTCAAGGTGATCCAAAGCGTCCATTAGCATATTTTCCTGCTTGTTGAGTTGTCCATGATCTATATTCTTTGTCGATATGTCTTCCTTGATATTCTCTTCCAACGACTAGCTTTTTCTTTCTTTTTTCCTTCTTTACTCACTTCGACCCTTCCTCCATTTATGTGCTTTCTGCTCAGTTCATACTTCGCCTTTATTCCTTAATATTTTCTTTCTTACCTAACCAAGGGCCAACAATACCTATTGTCAAAACTATGAAACCTAGTAGATAGCCTGACGTCATGCATAAACTACACTTCTTTGGATTCAAGTGAATCTGATAGTAGCAACATCGCTCAAAGATTAGTTGGAGGTGCGTAGGATGATCAACTCTCTTACGATATCATGATGATAAATCATCGAGATAAGCCTCGAATATATTTCAAAGGTCATGGAAAGAAAAATACATGGCCCACTGAAAAGTGGCTCCAACATTCTTCCGACCAAAAGGCATCTTCCGATAAGAAAATGTACCCCACGGACAGATAAAATTTGTTTTATGCTAGTCTTTGGGCTTAATCTGTATCTTATAGTATCCCAAAAAACCATCCATGAAATAAAATACCTCACAGCCTCCACATTCATCGACAATATTATCAATTGATGGGGTGGGGAAATTATCCTTTGGAAATGCCTTATTTAAATCATGGAATTCCATACATATGTGAATCGTTCACTACTTTTTGTTGACCAGAACAAGATTTGACACCCATTGAGTCAACTGAACGGGGTAGATTAAATCGACTTTGAGCAGTTTCTCTACTTCAACCTTAATAATTGTCGCTTTCCGAGGATTAACCAGACTAAGCTTCTTTCAGACCTACATGGCATCAGGAAAATTTATTATTTAATGTTCAACGATTCTTGGATCGATGTCTGGCATTTTCTCATAAGACTAGGAAAAAATGTCACGGAATTCCTTAAATAAATTTGTATAGATATGAATCTCTTCAGGGGAGCAGTCTGGTCCAATGAAGACATTCTCCACAATGCCAGGGTTTCTGGAGATGTCAATAGGTATCGTTTTAGCGATAGTTTCCATGTTACCCTCAACATAAACTGTGTTCATAGCTAGAGGATTAACAGGACAATACCTATCTCCAGTCATAGTCAACATGGTTTCTCCTGCCTCTATTCTTCTCAACTCTGGGAGGAAATATGATTTGTGATGGAGATCATCCTAGGGTCTATCCAGACCAGTCAATGCCTCTATAATTGCCTCATCAGAGGGCAAGACCAAGTATAAATAATCGATAGTGGTGAGAGAACCTTGAGCCCAAATAGGCTCTAGAATTGGATCTAACTCCTATGTGGGAGTCAGATCGGGGTCGGTCGAATCTTGCTAGACAATACTGTACACAACTTTTGTCATGGACAAGGGCATGGACATGCCATGATGCCCTGTCCCTTCCATAGAAGCCTATGGGGAAGGAAGAGTCCATGGATCATTAAATTAAGTGGTTCGAAACAAAAGTAAGTGGTTCAGCCTTAGGTTGGTCAGGGATAGTCGATATCATATTGACATTTCCAGAAGGAGGTGGACAATCTAAAGTACCCATCAAAGGTGGGCACAAACCAACCTCCACGTTGACGACACCGGGTTGAGGGTTATCAATCATCGAGACCGTGGATGCCCTTGATGAAGGGTCAAGTATGGAGAAGGACAACTAATCAATGGTTACAATTCCTCCCTCATGTGGAAACAATAAGAGCCGAAAAACTATGGCAACCACTTCATGCATTGCATAATTCCAACTCCTCCCTAACAAGAGGTTGTAGTCGAGAGGAGGTTATATTATTCCCTTCTAACTACACGGGGAAAGAAGGGATGATTCCATGTGGTCTGAAAGAATGACTGTCAAAATCAGTAAGCAGAGTAGGTGATGGAGAAAAAATAGGTTGGTCAATGGCCTTCCAACATGCCAATGACATCACGCAAGTCGAGGCACCCTCATCAACCACAGTACATAAAATATTCCGAGTAAAATATTTTGTGGGGTGAGCCACTACTATCTGAAACACCATGTGGTAAGGGAGACGAGGCTTCAAGTTGGTCATATCAAGCATGATCGTTCCTGGATTATAGGTCTCAACAGATCCTAAGGTAGCTAACATAGCATTTCTCTGCGAAGGGCATCTTTGGAGGAATTCCAAGGAAGACATCGTGCAAGGGGTTTGTGACAAATCCTCCACCACAAAGTAGTTCTGGGTGGCCCTCATGTTCATATTATGTGAAGCTTTCTTGAACGCCCCTTTCAAGATGCGTGTCATTGTTTCTCCCATCGTCCTCTCAATCTGGAGAGGAACTAATGGGTTTTCAGCTTCTTTACCCTTCTCAGCAGTGTTTGGAATTTTGTAATCATGTGCCCTAGTTGCTATGTGAGCATCTCCTTTTAACTTATACACGTTCGCGACTAAGGGATTACTAGAAGATAGAGGGGGTCCTTAACTACCCCCATCCACACTCGAAGAGGCTTGAGTCAAAGTTTTCTCATGTAGAAATGGTTTTGTTAACACAATTGGTTGTTGTTGCACCAATAACGTCTAGGCCTCTGCAAGACAAGGGCACAGGTGAGTCAGATGGTATTCCATGCAAAGGTTACATCGATATTTCAAATTTCTTTTTTCTTTGTTTCCCCTGCTAAATTTTTTGGTGGGTTTCTTATCCCCCTTACCCTTCTTTTTTCGTTGTTTCTTCTTTCCGTATATGACCACCACAGTAAGGGAAAGTGCTATAGGGGGATGAGGTGCCCCCCATGGATTCTTGCAAAGGAGCATTTGAGATCCCTTCCCTTATACCCATGGTTTGTAGGGTGGATTAGGAGACAACACATTTCGTACCAAAATCAGGCATTCTTTATGAAAAAAGAGGACCCGTCGCACTCTGTGTGAACATAGTAGAGATCACCGCCATAGACGGAATCAAACCACTGCCCGAAGTAGAGGTGGTTGAGACCATTTTGGTCTGGACCAATGGAGGTGGTTCAGGAGATAGAATGCCCCCAGTAGTGGTAGTCGTTGAGGGAGTGTGAGAACTCCTTGATGAAGTAGCATTATTTTCTTCCATATCTTCTTGAAAAACTATCTGACGATTGTGATGTGTTACCCTTGGATGGGCAAGCTGTATCAAAAGTGGCACCAACAAGTCAGAGATCAGAGGGTTGAAATGATTGAGAGATTCTGCTCCAAGGTTGGAAATAGTTGGTTCCTCAAGATTCGAGTGTTCTCCTCTCAAAGCTGGCTCATGTACAATTTCCTGCGACCTAGTCGCGTCAAATGACCCTTGTTGGTCAAGTCTTTGCTGTAACAGTGGCGATGGTGGCTCTAATGTAACCAGATGTAGGCCCAAAACCCTTCATGACTGGTGGAGCTCTTGATCCTCCACTTTTTGGAAATAACAATGACACAATAAGGATTTTACTAAAGTTGAAAACCAAGCACACACTAGAAATGTTCCTATGAGATAAGGAAAGCAAAACCACTAACTAGTTGGAAGAACAATTACACCAACCAACACTAGAGAAACTTACCGGTTCAAGTGCAACTCGAACACGAAAGCACCCTCTAGGTATATTATGCAAATCATGGCCCAACATCTACCCTTGGTACCGCAGTATACCCCTACATTCACCTATGTAAGTCTCTAGAATAAAGGAAACTAGGTTTCCATCTCGCGAACAATGACTAGGAAGGTACATTCGACAGTCAGGTGGACTGCAATGAGAAGGGTATCAAGCCCAAAACCTATCGAGGGTATCAAAATCAAGTGGTCCAGAAGACAACTGAGGACCTTGAATGGATTCAAGATCCATGAAGCTCTTTGGCAAATCCGACCAACAGTATCCCATGACAAGTCCTCTATATGCGTTCCCTACTACGCTTGGTTCGACTTTGCAGGGGTTATCTCCACTACCTTTCTGCATGCGACCTCATTTTTATCCTTTATGTTCGAGGGGGGTCTTGGATAACTTTCACATTTACTGGAGTTTTTACACTCCCTAGCACTGACTCGTATCTTTGTTTTTAAGCCTTGAAGATTTTCCTCTCCAACCTAAATCAAGGCTCTAGCCTAGACTAGTTGATTGACCCTATAAACATAACGTCTAGTTGATTTTAAATTAGCGTTAATTTTAAATGGCTTGGTTTAATTCAAGGAAATGACAATGAAACTAGTGGTGTTTTTTGAGAGACGAAGAAGGAGAAATAAATGAAGCTGAAAGAAAAAATACTTTTTTTTTGACAAATAAAGATTTGTAACTAACTCTTTAACCAACTTTTCATAACTACTTTTTCTAATATATTTTAAAGGAAAACCTAAAACAAAATTGAACTCGAATACGAGCTACTTAATGTTCTAAGCAATCAGTAAAGAACTTAAGAAAATAACTCTTTATCCTAACAGGCAAAATAATCAACCCAACTACTTAACCAAACAAAGAAATGATTTTTTTTTCTATTCTATTTTTTTTATGCTTCAAACAAGAAACTTGAAATAAAATATTTTTCTTTTTCTTTAAAGTAAGTGAAAGGGGAAAAAGTGAAAAAAAACCAGACAAGACTGAGAACTGACCTCTAGCCTACTCCGGATCGCAGGGAGTCACTAAAGACACTTAACAGGATGATAAAAAAGACTTGAAGACTTGCCAAAAATCCTTCCAAAATTAAACACAAGAAATCTTTAAAAATATAACCAAACTGACATCAAACCCAAGATTCAATTGTAAAAATAGAGACATTGTACTTTAATCAAGAAACCCTGAGAAGTCGGACTTCATTAGGGAAGAGGTTGACTGCCTCTTCTTAAAGAAAAATTTCTTAACACAGGCATGCAACTGATACTTCAGCATCCTGCGTATGTACGCAGGCTTTCTAAAAGCAAGGCGTGTATGTACGCGTGAAAACCCACTATAGGCTGCGTACACCTTCGTAACTCCTAAAAAAAGGAAAACAAATAGGTAGACTGATAGGATAAGGAGAACTGGTATAGCACCAACAGGTGACCAGAATCCCTTAAAGACTCAACATACTTAGAAACAAACTCAAAAGGTAAAAACCAATCAAACACCCAAATATTCCCCTAAAACCCTAGAGGCTTCCCTAGTATGGTCGCCAGTTCTACTATAGCGGGAAAACCCCTCTATGGACTACACTAGGGTTCAAGATGTAGGAATATATAACCGTATAAAAGTGTCCTACTTTTCTAAATACTCCGAATATACCCCATATTCATACACTAAAGACAAAGTGAAAAGATCAGGTAACTTTACCTTTTACTCCACATCCGATGTCGATCCTCTCGCATCTGATAGCTTCTCTAAATACAAGCCTCCTCCCAAGGCTAGCCTGCATTCAAAAATAGATAAACATGAAACTAAAAACATGCATCTCATATATAAATCATGGGTTATATGTTAGTATAAGACAAAAATCAAATACCATTATTTGACACATCATATTTCAGGATAGAAAAGATATTCCTTTTATTGATATCACAATGTTTACTCACAACAAGGTCAGTGACTGCTCCATGAACCTAGTCCAGGATCCTCTTCACCAAGCTCCAACTTTGTTTCCATGTATCTTTCTCCTCTCACACTTCTTCTAGGGAAATGACATAGTCTTATGATGGAGGAAAAAGGGAAAGAATGGGAAATTATGATGCAAATATCACAAGGTGGCTACAATTCTTGGGGCAAGGAGGGGATGTGAAATGAGAAAAGTTTCACTATTCTTATGCTTATATTAGGAATGATACCCCAACACATCCTTTTATATGGAAAAAGGATGGTTATTAGGTTGGGTGACAGGCTATAGGAGGTGGATTCATTGGGAAACTACCCAATAGCCCGTAATCTCAACGAATTCCTTGCAACTTTTTAATTTTTTCAAATTTTACGAGTATACGTGGGCTGTAATGGTGTAGCTAGCATACGTATGCAGGTTGTAGTGGTGCAGCAAGCGTATGTACGTGGGAAGTAGTGGTGCAGGGTGTGTACATCTTAAAAAATAGTGTTTTTAAGAAGAGTTTTTCAATGATGGCTTGGCAAAAATAGCAAGTAAGAGGGCGAAATGCTAGGTATGCATGAAGAAATCCATTGGTAACTCTCTATGGTATCAGGTTCTAGGAAGAGAATAGAATGATTCTGCCCATCATCCCATGGATTATCTTCCATAGAAATGAATAACATGATCATCTCATCAGTAGGAAAGATCACATGAAACAGATTAGGAGATGCATCATAGAGAGAAGGAGGAGAAGGAGTGTCTGATTGAATAGCTTGACAAGCAGATTCAACTAGACTTAAAGGCATTTTGTCACTGTAATGAAGACAATCACTAGGGTCAAGTACTATCCATGGGTCATATGACTCGAGGTTTTCATGAACAATGGGGTATATCATTTTAATAAAAGCAACAAAAGGAGGAGGTATATAGGGTAGTGAGATTGGAAATGTACCCATCAAGGTTGAATATTTTAAAAGACCCATGCTGACATTATCATAACTGGGAGGTGTCTTCAAGATAAAAGGGACGTTGCTAGTACGACAATCAAAATTAAAGAAGGCCAATTGGTCGACAATAACGAACTTTCCTTGGTGTGGGAAAAATAACACATGGAAAGGGTAGACACAACTACGCGCATGGAATCAATCCAGCTACGACCAAGTAGAATATTATAATCAAGAGGTGCATCGAATACCTCAACCTCTACATTGACCAATTTACCTTATAACGTAATATCCAACGATGTAATAACATCGTAAGGTTTAAAACCTGTACCATTGAAGTCCTTAAGAGTATTGTGCGACTCAGTAGGGGAAGGACAGTTGATAGATTTCCAACAAGTAATGGACATAATGCAAGTCAAGGATCCTTCATCAATAACTGTTCTACATATATTCTTTTTTTCTACAACAACCTGGATCTGAAACGCTAGTTGAGGAGGAAGCCTTGGAATATTCTCTTCCAAGTCAAAGATTATAAAATTGGTATCAGTTGGATCAATTCCACCAATAGCCTTTAACAACACCTTTCATTGAGTAGGAAAACTTTCAAGGACTTTGAGATCCGTCATCGTAGAGGGTACTTGCACAAGGTCTTCTACAATACTGTAGTTTTGGGTAACACGTGCATGAGGATTAAACGAGGAATTTTGAACGATGCCCTTGGGAGGAGGACGAAGAACTGTATCGAGACTCGGTCATTCGAGATGAAGAGGACCATTTGAAGGTGAAGTTGGGGGAGGAATTTGAACCAATGAAGGTGGTATATCATCAACTTTCTCCTTTGAAGGATAATAATATTTGGATCGATTTGCGACTACAACTTCATTCTTCTTGGAGTCACCATTACACATAAAGACATAATATGAGGTAGAAGTAGAGGGTTAGTCATGAATGACCAATTGGGCTTGATACTAAGAAGGAAATGGTTGTGATTGTGGCCTCCAACTTGAGGTTTCCCCCCAAGTTGAGTTTGTCCCCCAATCTGAGGTTTCCCCCCAACTTGAGGTTGACCTCCAACAAGAATATGAAAACTAGAAGTGACAGAATGACCAATTCCTCAAACTATATTGGGGCCACTAGGGCCAAGATGATTATATCCGCCTAAAAAAGGTGGAGGAGGAATGTAAGGCCCCCCAAAGAGAACCTAGGCATGTGTAGGAACAAACTAACTAGCATCATTATACCTAGGAGGCACAAAAAGTCCAGACCCTCCAGATGGATTCTAGGTAGGGATAGCAATGGAAGGATTCAAAGTGTTATACCCAGGGGGAAATGATGGATTTGGTCTAAGTGGAAGTGGTGTTCCGATAGGATCTTGAGTGATAAACATATTTCTGGTAGAAACTGTGGTAGCCTGTGGGACCATAATACAATAGGCCATCTGGAGAGGAAGAATCGAGTGAGAACCAACTGACAATTGGTCTGAAACTATGGTGACAGTATTGGTTGTGCCAGTAAAGTGATCTAAAGGTACCGTATATGTAACAGATGTCTTAGGCACTTGTGATGCCATAGGTTTATTAGCTCATTCCTAGGTTACCAAAAATATCTCATACTGTAGAAGGGGTAAATCTAGTATTAAAATTTCTAGTCATGTGATTTGGGGTTCTAAATGATTCACTTTTTAAAAGTAGATCATCTACTTCATATCCTGTGTTAGGTCCAGTAGGTACTTTCGTATTATCAACAAAAACAATTTCTCCTGACGAGTTCATCCGGATTAAATGTGGATCTCATCTAATACTCAATAACAGATTCAAGGGAAGTCTAAATGCCTCTAAAGAATACAAAACAATTCTGAATTCCTCTAGAGAGTGTGAACTTCCATCTTCAGAAGCTACTTCGTTATTCACTACTCCCTCAGGAGAGCCTTTTGGTGAATTAGGAAGCAAAGGGAGATAACCTTCTAGATCTTTCGGGGGTATTCCTTGCATCCTACATGAATGATGAAGGTTGATGTTGGTTGAACCAAGTAAAGAACAAAAACAATATATGGCCAACTAGAGAAACAAACAACACTCACTAATAAAATCTAGAAATCAAACCAAGCAAAAAACCCTTCTTATCTTGAAGTCACTAGTTGGTGATTAAATCCAACATAGTGAAATCAAGACAAGAAGGGGTTGGGATAAAGTGGGTGGAAATGTTACGTTGACGACCTTCATAATGGACTTACACCCTAGTGCAAGCTCCCACACATAATCATGGGTATACCTTCCAAGGAGCTCGAGTGATTTTGGCCAACGTCGAGTCCAGGTACCATGAAGAATTGCCCCTCCACAGTCACCTCATGTAAATACCCTAAATATATAGGCTACTAAGGTTACCAACAACAACAATGATGCCTAGGGAAACAATCGACAGTCTAATCCACGCACAAAGAAATGGTATCTAGCGAGAAATCAACTCGAGGAGCTCCCACACATAATCATGGGTATACTCTCAAGTGACCCCCAATAATATGCGCAATATCTACACTAAGACCAACAAAGTAGAGTGAGTAACTCTTCCAGTCCTAATGCAACCTCGTGATTAACCCTTGTGTTAGAAGGGCTTCCGAGGACAAAATGTAGCAATTGTATTTGAACTCTCCCTATCATAAGATACTATTGTGTGTTTTGATGCTTTGGAGAGTGTGCCTTACAACCTATTCCAAAGTGCTATCCTAGATAATGTTAGTGAAGATAATTCCTAGAAAATAAAAGTTGCTAATAAATTTTAAAATTATGTTGTATTTTAAAGTTGTTGATTACTCAAAAGGGAGATGGAAATGAAATAGGTGATGTTGTGACATTTACCCAATAAAATGCAAGAATATATGAATATGCAATCTTTAAATTCAATGAACTCTAATTACAATAGGGAGAAGGTATTTTTCTTGAAGTACAAAAAGCTACGAATTACAATTTCTTAATTTCGAATGAACACAATTCCAAACAACCATAATCTATAAAATTTTCCAATTCTTCTCTTTAACCAATATTTAGGATGTGGAGATTTTCTTATGAAGGATTCCATAAAAAGAATAAATGAATTTAGTTCTTCCTTTTCCAAATCAAATCATGGATGTAATGATGAAACAAAAATGTAATCCAATAAAGTCAATACATTCTAAACACAATTCCCAAATCAAACTTGTAATCTAGACAAAAATGAAAATGCTAAGATTTTTTTTTGTCAAATACAAACAAAAAGTGTTTCTCAATCAACAAGAAATATGGTAAGTGAAATCAATCCAAAACTTTAAATAAACCAAAGACCCTTTGTCAAACAAGCACTTAGATCAAGATCTCGAGATTATATCCTTGTCACAAAGATCAAAAGAAAAAAACTTGCAAAATCATGAAGAAAGACTTTCAATCACTGAAAACCAATCACAAGAAAGATTTAAACTCATGAATCAATCAAACACTGGAATAAGAAGTTCACCCCAGACCACTAAGGAAAATCTGGGTGAGAAAAGAAAATTGTCTCACTTCAACAAATCCTACAGGAATCATCCCAGCCTGGTAATAGGGCACATTGCGATGAGCTAAGGTCATCATATGCTACCATCAGAGAACAGTGCAACGCCATTGCACTAGATTGGACAAGCAGGGTGCGACGTCTAAGGTTCATCGCAGGCTACCAATGGGGTACAATGCGACTATCTCTATAAATGAGGAAAAATTGGAAGAAAGACAAGAAATCTAACTGAACTATCATACCCAAGGAGTCCAAATGGATCACCCACAGACTCAAATAATGAATTTAATAAGAGGAATGTAGGCTAAAATAAAATGAGAATCAAAAACCAAAAAGGAATTTGAATACCCAGTATGGTTGGGAATTTTTTTATTGTATTAATCAGTAAATGCGGACATAAACAGATCTCCCTAGATCCACCTGGAACTAGAACAAAACATAACGGAATATGATGCTTTCCCTAAGCTCTAACTATTGAGTTTACTAGTTAACAAGAGATAGACAACATATCGTTTCCTCTTTCCATTGCCATCCTATCTCTGTTCCAATGCTCCAATGAAATTGAACCTGCAAAGGAACACAAGCCAACCAAAGTGAAAACAATATAATATAATCAACAAGAACCTATGTATGTGATCAAGGAATCATACAATAAAACAAGACTAGTTTTATGGGAAAGAAAGATATCACTGTATCATATTAAAATGAAAGTTGAGATTACAACCAAAGCCTTGATGTCTCAAGGTCCCCTTTTGATGGCCCTTTTCTCCAACACGCACACTTGCTCCAAATCCTTTGAATGAATAACATCCACCATGTAGCTTGTATAACTAAAGTAAAGCTCCCAAGAAGAAGTAGAAACTCTCCATACAAATCTTATCCTATTCAACCTCAACCTTTTCCATGAGAGATCCCTCTTTATATAGGGTGAAAGAGAGATGGTTGAGGATATTAGGATGATCCCACCAAATCATGTAAGCGAGTAAGATCCAAACCATTTGGAGGCCACCTCATCTTTTAGAATATCCTCTTATAGAACTTTTGTGAAGTTTGACTTTTCCTTGGCTTTTGACATCGTCACACCCTAGCTATAGTGCAGCATGCAGAGACGTCGCAGTCCAACTCTAGAGCATGGGGTGATGATTAGGCATCGTTTCACACTATGCCTTTTGTAGCCTGTGATGACCTTGTTGGACAACTGAGAGGGGGGGGTGAATCAGTTGTTACCATGCTTAAACAATAATGCTTCTTTTAAAATCTTTGCAGGGCACTCAATGGTGATCACAATAATGGGAAATAAACAAAGGCACATTAAGCATCAGTCACATATATGAAAACACAGAGACAGATAATTCCCGAGGAATCCCATACAGGGTAAAAACCTATTTTTCTTTATATGATAAGTATTATCTACATTCTTTACATTATCATACATATGAGCACCAACTCATTGTGAGGCTACAACCTCTTTTTTTGCAAGCTGCAACTTGTTGAGAGCACCAACTCTCTATTTTCTCTAGCACCCACTAGAAGGAAGCACCAACCCCATGGTTTCTCTAGCACCAACTAGAAGGAAGCACCAACTCCCTAGTTTCTCTAGTACCAACTAGAAGGAAGCACCAACTCCCTGTGTTCTCTAGTACCAACTAGAAGGAAGCACCAACTCCCTGTGTTCAAGCACCCACTTGAACCTTTGAGGACACTAGTCCTCCCTAGCACCTCCCAACCACCCTGAATTATAAATTCTTTGTTACTAAAACTTATTACAGTGATATAAAATTATTCAATGGCTTACCAGCCCTGTCGTTGTTTTGTTACACTACTCTACCCTGTCTGCATCAATGTCTTCTGCACACCTCTATCCCTTTCTGTTCTTCGGCCTTTTATGCTCTATGCACCATATCCCTTCAATGCACCATTCCTCGACTGTGTATTTATTCTTCCGCGTTCTCCCTCCTGGTACACACCTCAATTCTCCTACATAGCGACCAACCCTTATCTCTTCTTTGTTTAGCATTCTTATAGTCTCTGTTTTCTTTGTGCATGCAATATTCGCAATGCCTCTGCATTCTCACTCCGCGCCAAATTCCTTCGCAACTTGAGTGCTCTGTCTGATCATCATCATGACTCTTCAGCTTCTCTGGTCGTTTTCCACTTGTTCAACATCACTGTATGTTGTACTGAGATTCCTCAGCCTCTCTGGCAGTTTGAGACTCTTCGTCTTCTCTGTGACAGTCGAGCTCACCTTCTTTGTTCCAATTACAGGCCTCAATGCTCATCTAGTTGTCAATCGCCTCCATGAACATCTTCATCCCTCTTGAAGATTCCCACAGGCTCTTCACCTTCTCTGTCAATCATCCCCAAGTGTCTTCGAGTCCTCTGGTTGAAACCATCAGTGGTTTCTGGAAGTTACACTGTGTCGTGCTACAGTATCCCTCCGATCTTGTTCAAATTCACCTGCACTGTTGGATTGATTCCATGGGATCTTGCATTCATTTCGGCATTTTGGAATTCGGCAATTTGGAATTCATGTGACCATGTGTCTCGACATCCCCAGTCGTGATCCCCGAAAAGGAGTTTGGTTGCTCTAGCTCTTTCCTCCATCTCTTGCTGATGTGACCAAGGGCTGTGACCACAGCCTTATGCATAAGGTGCTTTCGCGATTTTGCATTTCATGAGTCTGGAGATGAGGCATCTCGACTCTCCCAGTCGCGATCCCCAAAACCCCGAAATGGCATGGGATCAATGGTCCCGATCAACACTTGATCTGACAGTTCAGATCATTTCGCGATTTCGAATTTCGCGATTTCGACATTCTTGATGTTCAGTGCTCTTGTCACTACCAAGTCTCGATCCACGAAACTCCGAAATGGGGTCGGATCAACGATCCAGATCACATCTTAATCTGACGGCTGCGATTAAGTCATGATTTCAGGATTCCTGTGGTTATTATTCTTTGACATCTTCAACTCTCGATCCGCGAAACTCCAAAATGGATTGGGATCAATGGTCCAGATCAAACCTTGATCTGACGACTCAGATTACGTCGCGATTTCGCATATCGCGATTTCGGGATTCTTGTGGTTATTATTCTTTGACATCTCCAACTCTCTATATGTGAAACTCTGAAATGGATTGGGATCAACGGTCCAGATCAAACCTTGATCTGACGGCTCGGATTAAGACGCGAATCTGCATATCGTGATTTCGAGATTCTTGTGGTTATTATTCTTTGACATCTCCAACTCTCGATCTGCGAAACTCCAAAATGGTCTGGGATCAACGGTCCAGATCAAACCTTGATCCGATGGATCAGATTAAGTCATGAATCTGCATATCACAATTTTGAGAGGTTAGGGAACCCCGTTCCTTTGACTCTCCAGTCAACGAACTGACGATCTTTCCCCACGTGTCCTACCTGATGATGGACGGTCCTCCTTCTTTCAGGATTTTGTGAGCCTGCTACTCCTTGCACTTTAAAGAACGTGCAGGTTCTCCTTTATCCGACGATGATCGGATCCCACACTTCGATTTAATGCATGAGATCTATCCTCCTCTTTAGCGCACTTTTATTGTCTACATTGAGATCTGACAGCCATCGAGAATTTTGAATTGTTGATCCAATGATCACTGTTTCTTCTCTTCCCCAATTATCACTGCACTACTGATCATCACTGTTGTACTTAAGCCATCATTGTTGTTGTACTTTCCATCAATGACAAGCATACGCTGCCTGTAAAACATGCCAACAATCTCCCCCTTTGTCATCGATGGCAACTAAGGCACCCCAATTCTTTTCTCCCCCTTTGACATCAATGTCAAAGAAGAGACATGCTCCCCCTGAGCTGTTGCAGTAATTTTAGGAGGCATTAGATATTCAAGAAATACAAAACTCCCCCTAACAAGATGGACTCTTTTAGGTGTGAGATGAAATGACACCCAGCTTCTGTCTGAGATATTCAAAAGGTGTCTTAGCTAGGTTTAGTAAAGATGTCTGCAATTTATTCTGTAGTGGGAACGTAATGGACCTGAACAATCTGATTGGTGACCTGTTCTCTCAGAAAATGATATTTTATGGGAATATGCTTGGTCTTGGAGTGGAAGACGGGATTTTTAGACATACTGATGGCACTAGTGTTATCACAATGAATTGGGATTGGTGCAGTGTATTTTACCTCTAAGTCTGCAAGTGTCCAAATCATCCATAATACCTGAGTGCAATAGGTAGAAGCAACAATTTAATCTACCTCTGTGGTTGATAAATAAATGGAACCTTGCTTTTTACTAAGACATGCTACTAAAGAATCAACCAGGAAGAATGCTCCTCCACTGGTTCTTTTTCTCTCATCGACACAATTTGCCCAATCTGCATCTGAGTACGTAGTTAACTGAAAATTTTGATTTCTAGGATACCACAGGCCATAAGTCATTGTTTCTTTTAAATATCTGAATATCCTTTTAACAGCTTTCAAATGACTCTGTTTGGGTGCAGCCTGATATCATCCTACTATTCCTACAACATGCATTATGTTTGGGCGAGATGTTGTGATGTACAATAGGCTTCCTATCATTGATCGATATGAGCTTTGATCAACATCAGGTGAATCATCATCCTTGGTTAATTTACATCCAGTTACCATAGGTGTACCCACAGGTTTAGAATCTTCCATTTGAAACCTTTTCAGCATTTCTCTTAGATATTTTTCTTGAGAAATGAACATCCCTTCGGGCCTCTGAGTAATTTGCAGACCAAGAAAAAAT
>ML777191.1:109292-123985 GCA_009831015.1 Picea engelmannii
CTCTTCGAGGGGGAAACCTCCTTTTACCCCACTTAAATGTTCAAGTACAAGATGATTCAAAATGAAAATGTCTCCTTGGTATTTATAGGAGACTAGGAGGTATAATTACAAATAATGGCCTAAAGCCGACATAATTAAAATAAAATTACTAATATAAATTACAAATAATGGCCTAAATCCGACATAAATAAAATAGCATTACTAATCTAATATGCCCCAATTAAGGGGTAATGAGCCAATATTAGGGCTTAACAATCTCACTAGTCTATCTCAAGTTGATGGTTGCTTGAAGTATGAGTTTGGGGAGGCTTTCCAAGATAAAGAGGCACTTCGGTCTACACCAATGGTTATGGAAGGACCTCATTATTTTGGTTTGTATTCAAGGATAAAAAACTTTATTATCAAGAATATTCCCTCACCGAGCACACTTTACAAAAAATCTATCCATGGTCCTCATTAGGTATGCTACTTTCCATTGAACTCCCTCCATCAATTATATGATAGTAATGCAATATTTAATGATAGAATTCAAGCATGGTTAGAGATATCTTACTTGAATCAATTCCCCATGAATTATCACAATGATATATTTATTATGGTGAATAGAGTTTTTGACATTTTAAATTTTCCTATTTTTAGTCTACTTTTATTCCAAGTGTCATTACTAATCTTTTGTCTTGAACATATGTATGAAAACTTGGGATTACAAGGATGGCTACATTGACATTATGAATTTGCATAGTTCATTTTTATTTCCATTGTAGCATAGGATAGGAGTAGAGTAGAATAGGTTAAGTGTCTTTTCTTTGCACCTAGTATTAGTTTTTATTCCTAGTTTGTCAGTTTGTCAATTTTTCTTTTCTTTTCATTTACTGTTGGTTGAACAATACATGAATTCTTAGAAAAGGTTGAAAGAAATATAATTCTTGCCCACTAATTTTTCCCTTGAATGGATTTTGAATTTAATTTAGACATGGGAAAAAAAATCTATTTCATTGATCAAAACCTCGTATGTGTTGGGGTAACTTTCAAATCGTTGAGTTTATACAGGTTCACCATGTCAAATATTTTTCAAGCATATTTTCATATTCAAGTGGAATATTTTAAAATAAAATATATTATTTAGTTCCTCTTGGGATGAAAATGAGCACTCAAAGGTAGTCAATCCTCAAATGAAGATGATTCTAATTGGAAACTTTTGCATGATTGAGTTTATTTTGAGTTTTGGGCTTGCTATCCCATACACATTGAATGGAAGTTTTGTGTATTAAAATCCCACCCATCTGAAATCCAAGCCATTCCAACTCCTTATAATCTCTTTAGATGATTATTTTTCCTTTGTTTTGGAGTTATACAAATGGTTTCTTTCCCATTTACTCTTTTCTTTGATTACTTTCATCCAACATGATTTGTTGTATAATATTTTCTATGCATAGTGAGCTTAGTTGATTTCGCCTTTGATTTATTTTCTTACAACACTTTTAGTTTTAATTTATGGGCATGGGATGCACATATATTATGCTTTGTTCAATTAATTTTTTCAATGAGGAATTTGTCTTTTATCTTGCAACTTTATTCACCCAAGTTTACTCTAATACACAACAACAAGAGATATTCTTTTATGTTTTCTGGAAACATTTTTTGACATTCCAAATAACATGTTTATTCAACTCTTTTTGTTGATATATTTTTCAGAAAATTACTTGGGAACCAATCTTTTATTCCCAACTCACTTGTCGACTAAACACTCAATCCTAGAACTATCAATCATGATAATTTCAGACCTGATGTTTTACTACAAAGTATATTTCATCCTTTGGATTTTTTAATCTTGAGTCACTCAATCCGGTTGCATTCGTGGATGATCTGACTTTTATCATGTCTTAATAACATCTCACTTACATCGTCATGTTGAAATCATCAAAATCCTTGGAGTGGTAAATACCTTGATGAAAAATAAACTTCTAAGATTCTAAATTTCAAGTTCTCAACATTTGTTTTGATCTTAGCCAATATAATAAGCTTCAAGATATGGATTCCTTGGGGATTGTAACTCGTCAATCTATTAGGCCTCACATTCTTTAGCATTCCTTGAACCCAAAATCAGTTTATTCATAATCAAAAAAGATAATCATTGTTTGGGTTAGTTTTGAATATATTTTGTTTGATCCATCATACTCATGAGCTTGTTGATTTTGTTTTTTGAATTATATGTCTTGTTATTTGAATGGAAAACCTATCTAGTAAACAGAAAAGATACACACTCTTCTTCTCCATTTCATTTTATCTACATTCTATGCAACATGTAATATTAATCAAGTGAAATGCATATTTTTTCTACTTGGGACACTCACAAGAACTTTAGGATTTCAATTTCATGGACTTGTCGATCATCAAAACATTAGTTTATCAATGATTAGAAATAAGATCTTACTCACTTCATTCATTTATGATTTCTAATTCTATATTTGATTTATAATGGGGAAGTCAATCATATTGTGACCTGAGATCATCTACACCTTTCCAAAGTATCTTAATTGATCCCTTTTCATAGTGATTTCCTCTTTCCTCTCACAAAGGTGAATATGATCATGTTAATGTTTCACATCATTGTTGTTAATAATCATAGGAAGCACATATATTAGGATGATGATTTTGAATCAGATTTTGTTCATCTTGTAAGCATGACCAAGATTGGTAATGGACATGTATCTTTAAGAGATGGATGGAATTGAATTTTTATAGTTCGAATTATATTTGATTGATTTTATTTGAAGGACAAGACATAGGGCCTAGAGGATCCAAATATCACAACGATCGATGACACTAAAATCTCATGTTGAAGAGAACATTGTGGGAAAGAACATAATGCTCATATCTCAAGAAGAAGGTTGTGATATTGGACTGAATGGATGGTAGATGAATACTTGATGACCGCATTAGCCTTTGCATCATTTTTATGACAATCCATTATAGTTTAGTTATTACATTATCTTAGTCTTATTTTCTTAGGATTAGTTTAATTTTGGTTTTTACTTTTCTCTTTATTCTAATTTTATTTTAATAAGTTAGCCATTTAGAGGAAGATATTTACCCAAACTATCTAATAGTTGATCACATGTTTCTCTTTTGTTATGCAGGTTGTGAAATGGCTTGTGCAACTAGTAGCTTAGAATTTCTCTCTCGTAATTAAAGAAACCTAGGGAAGAGTTAATATAAACTTGGTTTTTCAGATTCCTTTGCAACATTTTTAATCAAAAAATGATTTCATCAACTCAACAACTAATCAAAAAAAAAATTCTTGTTCATGTATTCCCACTTTGGTTTCTGATCTAGTTGATGTTTGAAGTCATTTTAATGATTATTTTGATCACCTCCATAATTGTGATTTTCCCTCTTTCAATTATTAGATTGAATTATTTGAATATTTTTGGTTAATGATTATATTTTATAGAAAAGAGAAATTGGTGCTTTGGTGAGAAATACAAAATGTATTTTCTATTGAAAAATCAATTATTTTCAAATATGAAAAGGACTTGTTCATATTAACAAATCTTTATTGCTTAAGGGTTTGTAGAATCTTTCATGTGATGGAATTTTTGAAAATTTGTTTTGACTAAATCCATCCATTAACCCATTTTTCTAGATTTCTGGAATCTTGTTTTGTTGTACTAAATAAAAGGAAAATTGGTTGTGACAATTGGACTGGAGGATTGTGTTGCAAAGTTTTTCCACTAGATTATCGATTCTCGTAATTTTGTTTGTTCTTCATTGTAGATCTTTACGCTAGGAATATTTCTATTGGGCTTGATGTTGAATGGTTAACATTTCTTGACTAGTTTTTTTCCCTTGTCTTACATTCCAAGCTTTCACTAAAAAAACTTACTCTATTGATGCACCCGATTTATTTCTTGTTGTTGGGTTCTATTTTTATTTGTTAGCCAATTTTCATTATTTCTTGACGATTGTTATTCTAGATTTAGGTTCCTTTTAGTTTAATTTTATTTTTCATGATTTTGACTCAGTTTTAGTGCTTTCCTTTTTCTTGTACATATTTCTTCCATATTTTAAATTTAATACTGGTATGTCCCTAAGTTGATTTGACTCTTTAGCCCTCCTTGAGGATTACCCTTTAAATTTGAGTGAGGGGTTGGTCCAATTCTAGTCACATACTGAAGAAAATTGTTTTTACAAGTCATAAAATGCATGGGATACTCTATCTAAATGAACATTCATGAAGTTCTTAGTTGTAGTAATGGACTAATAGTTGTGATGGACCACATGTTCCTACTAAGAATACCATGATAATCCATAAGTATCAGAAATAGTCTATCTACCTTTTTCTTTGAGCTCCATTCACTTCATATTAAAAAAATGGCCAATACTATGATGGCTTTTAGGGAGATGTGTGGGTTAAACTAAAATGCATAACATCTACTTAGAAAATCAAAGAAATTTGTGTATCACCCCGCTTCCTTCACATCCTATGTGCATATGCATATCTATATATAAAATCTAAAGGGATGAGAATTTTATGAAATAAAAGAAAGTTGAAAGAACTATTAATAGTGTGGGAAGTACAAGTAAACCCATCGGGGCTATGAATGTCTATTGGAAGTGGGGCCATCCTTGTATGGTACCGAGGAAACTTCATCGGTGCTATGGATTCTCACTAGCAGTGAAGCAATGCTTGGAAAAGTGAGATGCAGAACACACTTATGTAGATGTTTGTCTTTTCTAAAAGGTGAAAGCCCATGGTAAAACCAAAACCAATATGAAGTGTGCAGATAGTAAAAGGAATTAACCTCACTAATTGACTCTTTGAAAAGGTTATGTTAGATAACAAGTGATAGAATTTTTGGATTATATATTTCATAAATTTGGCATCATTGTGGTACCCATAATTACTAGAACATTGTTTTCAATTGATTGATCTTTTCTTTAAAAATTAGATCTGAAGTAAATGCCCTAGACTTCTATTGACAAAAATAACTGGTTCTTCTAGTGTGTCGCCATTTTTTGAGGCCACAACAACCTCCCTTCACTTTTTCTTTTACAAGCAAATGGAAAGGGACCCCCTACTAAAATTTCATCAATATTGCCTAATCATTTATTGCTTGAGCCTAGTGTTAATTCTTTGCCTACCTTGAGGGAGTTGGGTTTTTTATATTGATTGGTGATTGTCTTTGATGGAGGTTGATTATCCATTTTTATCTTATGATTCCAAATGTCTTCATAATTCTTCTTGACCTATGATTTTTCATTGACATTTGTATGATGGAATTGACATGTTATTGTTGGAATGTTTACAGTGGGAGTGCTCTTGTCATTGATGGAAAGAACAATGATGGAAAATAGGAAATCAGGGAAGAACATCAGAAGCGATGGCAAACAAGAAAAACAAAGACAAGACCCGTGGGAGAAGGTTCAGAGGCCGAAACCTTTGAATACTTAGAAAACCTTCTAAGTCAGAAGAAAGCATAAGCTCAAAAGGAGGAGCGATAATGATCGTTGGATCGATCACTGTGAATGATATGGGGTGTTAGATCAGAGTCCAGATAGGAGGAGCACATAGAGGAGGATATTAGACCTCAACTGTCGGATCATAGCGTGAAGGACTAACAACTGTTAGATCTAGTGGAGCTACAAGGAGGATAAGTCGAGGAGTCAGTTAACATTTCAAAGCTGCGAAGGAATCCTGACCGTTCATTGAGGTAGGAAACGTGGTGAGAGATCAACATTTCATTGAGGTAGGAAACGTGGTAAGCTGGAAAAGTCAAAGGTGAGAGTTGTAGGAACTCGCGAAACATGAAATCATGATAAAATATGAACCGTTGGTTTCAGAGGACATGTGGCAAGAGATCAACATTTCGTTGACTGAAAAGTCAAAAGAAGGAGGTGCTCTAACCTTTGAAGTCACAAAATGCAAAATCACGATTTGATTTCATCCATCGGATCACAAAAGATTTGGTTCACTGATTTAACACCATTGCTATTTTGGGTATCGGGAGAATGGAGGTAAGGAGACTCCCAAAGTCGTGAAACACGAAATCATGACTTGTTCACAACCATTGATCAAAGAAAATATATGGATCGTCGATCTAGCACCATCTCTCTTTCAAGTATCGGGAGAATGGAGGTAAGTAGACTCCCAAAGTTGTGAAAGGAGAAATCGCAACTTGATCTGAGTCGTCGGATTGAGGAGATATCTGGACCATTGATTGTCTAGGGAGATGAGAAGCAAAGTTGTAAAACATGAAATTGAAAAGTGCTTGAAGGATTTGGCCCACGGTCACAACGAAATTTTACATCAGTGGAAAGTTAAGGGAGGAGCTATCATGTCACTAGGCTCCACTTCGGTGATCGTTGAAACTGTGAAGTGCCCTTTTTTATTAGTGAGTGGTCATAGCTACTGGTCTAATTAGCCATTGATGGAGGAAGGAGAGATCTGGTCCACAGACTTGAGAGGGCATATCTGAACTGTACGATCAAGAGCACTATCAAGATCATGAGATCGATGGTCGTGCTCCATTGTGGGGCCAAAACATGCTCGGGCCTTAATTTTTCATGAGCGGGCCGCAATTGAAACCATGGTTTTGGATAAAGGATGCGTGGAGGCTCATGGTGAATTGCGAGGCAAAAATAATTTTGATCTAAACCACCTTTGGACACTCCTACAATTTCTTGGTCACATGAAGCTCATATCCCAAGGTCATATCATGAAATGGAGTCAGCACTCACTAGAAAAAAATTGGGAAGTGCCTTTTGTATAAGTGCTTGGTCACAGCCATAATCATGTGGAAGGTAGGGGCTTAGCAAAAAGATCTATCACCCATTGTGTACATTTCTCAGAGAGGGAAAAACCCTCCAAAGACATGAGTGCATGGAGGTTCTCTCAATAACTGCTAGAGACAGACTGATTGTGAATAACAGAGAAGACAAAGAGTCACGACAACGAGAGAAGCTAAGAAATCTCAGCATAATGACCATTGATGATGAACTCACAAGCAACATAACTACCAGAGAAGATGTAGATTTGCCATGATGATCAGAAGATGATTCGACGTGATAAATGCATGTAGAACGAAGAAGTGAAGTGATTTTTTTGTTGAGCTATGCAGGAGTGAGGAAGAGCTAGAGTGACTAACCTGTAGGGAAAAACAATGATATAGTGAAGAACATGCAGAGGCATTGCGCTAGGGAGGTAGTTGATGCACAGTGAATATAAAAACGTAGAACAAAGGAGATAAGAGGGATGATGTTGAGAGAGATTCATGCGAGTAGTAGAGAGGAATGAATGTAGGAGAGCAGAGTAGTGTAGAAGAATAGTGTTGAGACTGGTAAGCCATAGATAAATGTTGTATCACTGTGATAAAGTTATAAAAAGAAAAGATTTATATTTTAGGGTGGTAGGAAGGTGCTAGGGAGGACTGTTGTCCTTAGAGTTTCAAGTGGGTGCTTGAACACAGGGATTTGTAGCTTCCATTTTGTTGTAGCCATAAAAACCAGGGTAGCAGGGTGGTGCAAGGGAGAACTATTGTTCTCTATTATACAAGTTGGTTCTTGTATGACTGGAATTTGGCGCTTCCATCGATTTGGTACTGGAACAACTAGGGAGTTGGTGCTTCCTTCCAGTGGGTGCTAGAGAAACCAGAGAGTTGGTGCTCTCATCAAGTTGCAGCTTGTTGAATAAAGGTTGTAGCCTTAAGAGGATTTGGAGCTCATAAGAATGATAATGTAAATAAAATAAAGATTACTTATCATATCAATAAGAAGAAGTTTTTCCCTTTATGGGTTTTCTCGAGAAATATTTGGCTCTATATATTTCATGTGCATGATTGATATTTAATATTCTATTGCTTATTTCCCTGTATCATGGTGATCATCATTATGTCTTCAGTAAAGAGTTTAAAATGGTTATAATTGTTTAAGCACAGTAACAAATCATTCACCCCCCCTCTTAGTTGTCCAAAAATTGGTATCAGATTTGGTTCCTTTTATTTAAAGGTAGATTAGTAAGCTTAAACATGTCAATCCTTGAAGGAACTTCAACCAATAAGGCCCCTCTGTTCAGCGGAACAGACTTTGCCTTCTGGAAAGTTAGGATGAGAACCTACGTAATGCCTTTAGGTGTAGATGTCTGGGATGTGGTAGAGACTGGTTATGTAAATCCAGTTTTGCTAGATAATAAGGATGAAAAGCTAGAATTCAGCTTCAACACTAAGGCTATGAATGCTATTCTGAGTGGGCTTGCAGATGCAAAATTTGTAAATGTTATGCACTTAGAAACTACCAAAGAAATGTGGGACAAACTCATTAACAGTTATGAAGGTAATGGGAAGGTAAAGGATGCCAAGCTTCAAACCTACAGATTACAATTCGAATAGCTAAAGATGAAAGAGGATAAAAATGTTGGGAGTTACTTTATGAGAGTTGAAGAACTATTGAATGTCATGAAGATTCTTGGTGAGAAGTTTGAAGATGTTGTTTTAGTCTAGAAGATTTTAAGATCTTCACTAGATAGGCTCAACCCAAAGGTCTCTTCTATAGAAGAACTTAATGATATAAAAACTCTATCTTTTGATCAACTTCTAGGAACATTGACTGCATATGAAATGAGGATAGGTAAATATAAATCCACTTCTAGAGAAGCATCATTTAATGTTGATAACAATCAGGATTCTGAGCCTGATGAAATTGAAGCAAAATTTGAGAGAAGACTAAAGAAAGGATCAGAAAAATACCAAGGAAAATTTCCCTTCAAATATTTTAACTGTGGAAAGATAGTTCACTTTGCATATAAGTGTTCACACAAGAAGCAAGATCATAATTATTAAGGAGAAAAGAAGTTCAAACCCAAGATATTTGGTAAAAAGAAAAGTTTATGTGTAAACAATGATGAATCTTTAGAAGACACAGATAGTGACTCCTCCTGTGAAGATAAGGTTAATGACTTTATTCTTATGGCCCAAGAGGATTATGATAATAAAATCACATGAAGTAATGTTGATGATGAAGAAGTTGTGGTTGACTTGGAAGGAGAACTGATAAGTGCTCTAGAAGAAATTTCTAGAATCAGATCTAATAAGAAAAAGAAAAAACAATTGTTGATACAGTTTGAGAAAGACAATAAAGAACATAATGAATACTTTTCCCTACTAAAAGTTGAATTAGAAGAGGCAAAGAAAATATAGGACATTATGAAACAACAATTATCATAAAAGAAGGCAATATGTGAATCCTTGGAAGAAGAGGTGGTAAAAACCAGAAAAGAGATGGAGAAGTTTAAAACATTGTATCTTCAAAACCATCCAAGCATTAAAGCCACAACAAAACTAAACAACATTCTAAGAAAATAGAGATCTTTGTTGTTGAAGACTAGTTTAGGTTATATAAATGGTTGAAGCAACAAACAACCAGAAAGCAAAGAGCCAGTAAAGACGATCAAGTTCCAAGTCAACAGACAATCAGACCATGAGAGTACTCTGTCACCTATAGCTAATAAAGACAAGATGATCCCTGATCAAAAGCAAAGAGATCAGAAGATGGAGAAACAAATTCCAAGAAGAACTCCATCCTTCAGGTACCAAGATTTATTTCATGGATACTATTTTTATTGTTCTGATTTTGGTCATAAGATTGTAAACTATCAAAGTAAGTTTAGAGACATGCAATTGAGGAGGTCAAGAAATAAACAACCTTTACAACCTAGAACTAAGCAGCCAATGAATAGAAAATGTAGCACCAATCACTTTGACCTACTGAACAATGATCTCGAATGTTATAACTATCATAACTTCAGCCACAAAACTGTAAACTGCCATTTGAAGAAGTACAAGGCAGATCTAAGGAGAAATCCTTTAGCTATAAATGCCAGCACATGGAAAAACAAATACAGTGAAAAATGTGGTCTAGTAATTTCATCTCAAAAACAAAAAGACCCCTGGTTTATAGACAATGGATGTTCCAAGCAAATGACTTGAGACAAGGATAAATTTTTGTCTATAAGTAAAATAAAAACAGGAAATGTAACTTTTGGAAATGATGAACCAGGTGAAATCAAGGGTAAAGGGATGGTGATTTTGAGTAATGGTAAAGGAAAATCCCAAGATGTTCTTCTTGTAGATGGGATGAAACATAATTTTCTCAGTGTAAGTGAAATGTGTGACAGAGGATGTGAAGTGGTGTTCACTTCCAAGGATTGTAAGATAAAGTTTGTAAACTCAGGACAAGTGGTGGCTAAATGCATAAGGATAGAAAACAATGTATATGTGCTAAAAGAATATAAAGAAGAATGTCATCTAAGTAAACATGATGAAATTTGGTTATGGCATAGGAGAATTGGACATCTAAACTTTGGCCACTTAACCAATCTCAAAAATCTTGAGGCACTAAAAGATCTTCCAAGAATATCAAAGCCACAAGACTCTGTGTGTAAACCTTGCCAAGTAGGAAAGATAACCTAGACACAGTTTAAACCCAAGAGCTCCACTTCAATAGAGAAACCACTCCAATTAGTTCATATGGACTTATGTGGACCATCAAGATAGGAAGGCACAGGGAAGGAAAACTACTTTATGATGATTATTGATGATTACTCCAGACTTACTTGGGTTTCCTTTCTCAAAGAAAAAGCTGAAGAATTTGATAAATTTAAAATATTTAAGGCTTTAACTGAGAATCAATTAGGCAACAAGTTAAAGGCAGTAAGATTAGACAGAGGAGGAGAATTTATGTCAAGTGAGTTCAAGGAATTCTGTGATAAACATGGGATAAAGAGAGAATACACAATCCCAGGAACTCCACAACAAAATGGAGTAGTTGAGAGGTAAAACAAAATAGTTTAGCAAATCGCCAGGTCAATGATGAATGAGAAGAAAATTGGTCAAACTTACTAGGTAGAATAAATACACACATCAGTCCATATTCTTAAGAAATCCCACATCAAACCACATAGTGACAAGACACCTTATGAACTGTGGTATGCAAGACCTTCTTCAATCAAACACTTCAAAGTCTTTGGGAGTAAGTGATACATACAAAATAATAATGAGAACCTTGGAAAGTATGATGACATGGATGATGAAGGAATCTTCTTAGGCTATGCTACAAACAATAAATTATACAGATGCTATAATAAGAGGCTGCATAAATTGGTTGACTGTATTGACTTAAAAGTTGATGAAGGAGTCCCAGTAAGAGAGGTGAGAAATATTGAATCAACAATAGAGGATATAGGTGAAGTTGAAGCTAAACAGGTCCAAGAATTAGAACAAGAAGGATCTGAGTCAGATGAAGATGTAAACACTCAGGCAGACTCAAATCAATAGACAAAATTAAATTCTTCCTCCAGAATTACTCAAAAGAATCATCCTGCAAGTCAGATAATTGGTGAAAAATACAAAGGTGTAGAAACCAAGAGAAGGATAATCAAAGACATCGAGCAATCACATATGGCCTCCATATCCATGGTGGAACCCAAGAAATTCATTGAAGCTAGTGAAGATGTAAATTGGTTAAAATCAATGAATGAGGAACTGGACCAGATTGAAAAGAATGACACGTGGGAACTCTTTCCTAGGCTAGAAAATAAAAATGTAGTAGGATCCAAATGGGTCTACAAAAATAAGATGAATGAACAAGGAAATATTCTAAGAAATAAGGCTAGATTGGTTTGTAAAGGATATGCTCAAATAGAAGTACTAGACTTTGATGAAACATTTGCACCTGTAGCAAGATTAGAAGCTATTATAATGTTTTTTGCCTATGATTTTCATAAACAGTTTAAAGTCTACCAAATGTATGTCAAGTCAGCTTTTCTAAATGGAGATCTAAAAGAAGAATTCTATATGGAACAACCAGAGGGTTTCCAACTGTCAGATCACCCTGACTTTTTCTGCAATATGAAGAAAGCCTTATATGGGTTGACATAAGAACCTTGTGCTTGGTATCACAAACTAGATATGTATCTACAAGACAAAGGGTTCAAGAGAGGAACAATTAAAAACAATCTATATATCAAAATAGAAGGTAATGATCTACCCATTATGTTGGTTTATGTAGATGACATCATCTTCGGAAGAAATAATGATTCATTATTACAATGGTTTTCTTCTTCCATGCAGTCTGGATTTGAAATGTCTATGATAGGGGAACTACCATTTTTTCTTGGTCTACAAATTACTCAGAGGTCTGAAGGACTATTTCTCTCTCAGGAGAAATATCTAAGAGAAATGTTGAAAAGGTTTCAAATGGAAGATTCCACACCTATGAGCACACCTATGGTCACTGGATGCAAGTTAAAAAACGATGATGACTCACATGATGTTGATCAGAGTTCATTTAGGTCTATGATAGGCAACATACTGTACATCACAATATCCCATCTAGACATAATGCATGATGTTGGAATGGTAGGAAGGTATCAGGCTGCACCTAAACAAAGTCATTTGTTAGCTGTCAAAAGACTATTCATATACCTAAAAGGAATAATGGGCTATGGCCTATGGTATCCTAGAAATCATAATTTTCAACTATCAGTCTAATTAGATGTTGATTGGGCTAACTACGTGGATGAAAGGAAAAGCACGAGTGGAGGTTCATTCTTCTTAGGAGATTCCCTTGTATCATGGTTGAGCAAGAAGAAAGGTTCCACTTCCTTATCGAATATAGAAGATGAGTACATTGCAGCTGCCACTTGTTGTACTCAAGTATTATGGATGATTCAGACACTTGCATACTTTGAGGTAAAATATATTTCACCGATCCCAATTCATTGTGATAATACTAGTGAAATCAGTGTGTCAAAGAACCCTGTATTTCACTCCAAGACCAAGAATATACCCATCAAGTATCACTTCTTAAGGGAACATGTGACCAAAACTGTTGTTGCTTTGAATTATATTCCATCCAAAGATCAGATTGCTGATATCTTCACTAAACCGCTTGAAAAAGCTCAGTTTGAGAATCTACGCAAGAAGTTGCGCATGATCCCATTATCAACCTAAGAGGGTCCATCCTGTTAGGGGGGGTATGTAATGGTTGAATATATGATACCTCCGACAAGTAATGCAAAAACTTAGGGGGAGCATGTTTTCTTTGACATTGATGTCAAAGGGGGAGAAAAGGTCGGGTCTGAATGCTACAGTTGGAGGTCTAAGCAGAATAGTGCAGTCATTCAGGGTTTCCATCAATGCCAAAAGGGGATATTGTTGGCATGTTTGCAGTTGGAGTGTGCTTGTCATTGATGGAAAGGACAACGATGGAAAACAGGAAAGAAAGGAAGAACAACAATAGTGATGGAAAACAATAACAATGGATATGAGACCCAGAGGAGAAGGTTCAGAGGTTGAAACCTTTGAATACCTAGAAAACCTTCTAAGTCAGAAGAAATCATAAGCTCAGGAGGAGGAGCGACAGTGATTGTTTGATCGAGAACTATGAATGATATGGGCTATCAGATCAGATTCCATACAGGGGGAGCATGCAAAGGAGGCAATTAGACCTCATCCGTCGGATCAGAGCGTGAAGGACTAGCAACCGTTAGATCCAGTGGAGTTACAAGGAGGCTAAGCCCAAGATTCAGTTAACATTTCAAAGATACGAAGATTCCTAGCCATTCGTTGAGGCATGACACGTGGCGAGAGATCATCATTTCACTGACTCGCGAGATCGAGAAGTCAAAGGTGAGACTTGTAAGAACTCGTGAAATGTGAAATCACGATAAAGTTTGAACCACTGGTTTCAGAGGACACATGGCGAGAGATAACATTTTGCTGACTAAAAAATCAAAGGAAGGAGGTGATCTAGCCTTTGAAGTCGTGAAATGTGAAATCGCGATTTGATTGAATTTATTGGATCACAAAGGATTGTGGGTCATTGATTTAACACCATCGTTATTTTGGGTATCGGGAGAACAGAGGTAAGGAGACTACCAAAGTCGCGAAATGTGAAATCGCCACTTGTTCACAACCGTTGATCAAAGAAAATATCTGGACCATTGATCTAGCACCATCACTATTTTGGGTATCATGAGAATGGAGGTAAGTATACTCCCAAATTCATGAAACATGAAATCATGAATTGATCTGATTTGTCGGATCAAGGAGAGATATGGACTGTTGATTGTCCAGGGAGATGAGATGCGAAGTCGCGAAACACAAAATTACAAAGCGCTTAAAATATTTGGCTCACAGGCACAGAAAAAGGTCACATCAACGGAAAGTTAAGGGAAGAGCTATTATGTCGCTAGGATCCACTTCGGTGATCGTCAAAATCGTCAAGCAACCTGTTTTATTAGTGGGTGGTCACAACTAGTGGTCTAATCAGTCGTTGATGGAGGAAGGAGAAATATGGTCCGTAGACTTGAGAGGATAGATCTGAACTGTCCAATCAAGAGAACTGTCAAGATCGTGAGATCTATGGTCGTGCTCCATTGTGGGGCCAGAACATGCTCGAGCCTTAATTTTTCATGAGCGGGCCACAATTGAAACCATGGTTTTAGAGAAAGGATGCGTGGAGGCTCGTGGTGAATTGCGGGGGGAAAATTAGGTTAAGAACCAAACATCAATATAGCATATAAAAACCTCAGGAAAAGTACTCAACGCCTTGAAAAAGAGATAATTTCAGATAATAAGCCTCTTTGAGGGGGAAACCTCCTTTTACCCCACTTAAATGTTCAAGTACAAGATGAT
>ML777191.1:135004-170593 GCA_009831015.1 Picea engelmannii
AATTCTTCCATGATGGAAATACTTTACCCACATCTTGTGTTCCTTTTTGCAGCTTGCTTTGCCACCAGATAAGAGCTGTACCTGCAAGTCTCAAAGATGCCAATTTTATTTGTGTGGCCTCATCCTTGATTTGCTGCACACTGAAGTATACCTCCATTTGTCTGATCCAGTTATCAAGTTTTTCTGCATTTACTTCACCATCATATATGGGCAAATCAAATTTTACATCAAGTTTTATCAATGGCATTTCATGTTTATGCTTATGTACATTTTTCTTCCCATTAGATTTTGAACTTGAACTTGCAGGAGAAGAAGGAGAAGAGGGAGGTGTTGATGGAGGTGAAGGAGGAATGTGAGGATGGTCCTCTTCCTCTTCACTTTTGCCTTTTGAAGTATTACCCAAAACCGGTCGCTTCCGTTCTAAATAATCTTCATACAAAACTGTCACCATCTCCGACATAGCATGGAATGTTTTCCAGAACTCTTTATCTTCTTGAGAAATCCCTTCGTCTGATGCCATCTTCTCTTTGAAAGAAGCTCTCTTTCTCAATCCAATTAATGGATTCTCTACAACAAGCTCGCCTTCACCATGCTGTAGCTTTTCCCTGGTTATCATGCAACTCAAATCCAAACATCAACTAGCTCTGATACCACTTGATCCGTTGGATCTTTTAAATGATTATGGTTGAGTTTTAAACTTGCATGTATAACTTAACCATTTGAGAATTTAATGAAAGAATGAGGAAATAAGAGGATTATATCAGTCAAATACACATATGCATATCTGAAAAGAATAGTAAACAACAAACCAAAAGAACGCCGGTTGATAACGGAGTTCGGCACAACTTTTGCCTACGTCTCCGGGCCTTTTTCCTTGTGGGGGAGGCTTCTTTATTTCTGCTCAAGTGCTCAAAATTACATCTCAGCAATGCCAAAAGGCTACAAGACTGATCTGGTCTTGTTGTCCCAGATCTCAAGAACCCTGCAAAAGAAACGGCATGCAAAACTGATGCTCCAAGCTCCCAGAAATGATCCAACAGCGTCTCCACCTCAAAGGCTTCCCTGCATCAAACTGACTTTGGCTTGGCTTTCCTTCAGCATAACTCTGCTCTGAATGACTATGTTTGGCATCAAACAGGCCTGGTTTTTATAGGCTTGGAGTTGGTTTCACATCCCCAACTTCCTCCAAAAATCTGGCCTCCAAAAATGCCCAATATCCCCCCAAAATGGAAGAAATCTGCTAATATTAGGCATAATTAAATTAAAAAACCAAATTTTGTTTTAAAACAAAACCCACTTTTGCATAGTATTGGGCCGTAGCCCCCAAACCCCGGGGCATGCACCTTTTGTGGTCATATGAGACGGCATGTGGCCGAGCGCCCACGCGCTGGCCCTTCCCTATTGGCTTCAGCCCCCGGTTTATGGGCACATGAATAGGGCCATATGGCCACACCGTTACAAACCCCCGCGTGTAAGCCCCGGGTCTCGTGGTACTGTTGGCTAACGGTTTGAATAACCGCGCATTTTTGGTGGTAGAGCCCTGGGTCATGTGGCATGTCCATCGGACCACAGGTCAAACATTATAACAAATCCCACGCATTCATTTAAACCCCAAGCTGTGGCTACATGGCATGGTCGTATATGTGTTGGTTCGGCGCCGAGGGCTGGGGCTAGGCCCCGGCCCTTTTTCCAACAGTTTAAAACAATAAACCAAATTTAAATACATTTTATGCCAAATGGGTAATAAGAACTACCCGACGGCCAAGTGGCTAGCCCAACGTTTATAGTCTGTTGCCTGCCCGGAGGTCGCGGGTTCGACCCCCGGCGACGCCAAAAGAACTTTTATAACACATAACCAACAACCAATAATGGGGTGCCACGTGGCAGCCCTTGACTGGGCCACGTGGCACCCTTACCAACCAATTGGATCATGCCACGTGTCAACATGTGATTCGTCCACGTCTGCCGCCACGTCGTCTCTGTTGTACTGCCACCTGTCATCCCACGTGTCTTCCCCGTCAGCGTGCCACGTCAGCAGATGACGTCATCCTGCCACGTGTCACCCTGTCAGTGGTGACATGTGTCACCTCCGTACTAGTCCGACCGTACGCCAAATATGCCAAATCCGTATGACACGTGTCGCGTCCTGGTGATGCCATGTGTCCCCTGTACGGACCTGCCACGTGTCGCCTTCTGGGGCCGCCACGTCAGCTGTACGGACGTGCCACGTGGACTATACGGACTGTACAGTCATCCCTTTTTTGCCTGTTTGACTTTTCGGACAGAACGCGATATCTTCTCCATACAGACTCCGTTTGACGAAGTAAATATACCACCGGAATCAGGAAGGCGAGACAGACGTAATGGCACAGGTTTCGTCGCATTCCAAGCACTTTTTTTGAGCATTTTTCAAGCCCTATCAGGCTTCTGGATCCGATTTCGGATCATTAATGTATTCATATTTATGCTTTTTCATGTTGGTTATACTCTTCTATTTCAGACTCTATGTTTGAATTTCCAACTCACTAATCCTTCTTTTGAGTTTGATACTTGGCACATGCAGTTTTCAGGATACTTATCTAAAACCACCCATCATTATTCTTGAAGAAACCTAAAACTCATTTATAAGTTTGTTTGAAGGCGGTGAATATAATGTTATAGTGTATCGGTGTGTGTCCTTTCAATCGCATGATTGATCTTATGATCTCTATGGCTGCAGGACCAGGTTTGAAATATCACTTCATTTACATGATTTCTATGGACTTGATATGCTTGTGAGGGGATCCCTTGATCTTATTCCTCTTGGATATACAAAGTTCTATTAGGATATTATATATAATTTGAAGCCAACAACCAACATTATGGACTAATCCTTTTATTTACCAAGCCTTATACATATTTTTTTTTTATCACCATTGTGGTAATGATGACGAAGCTTTGAATCCTTATCTAGAACCTTGACCTTGATCCTTACCAAGTTACCCCTCTACGGGAACAAAATTACCTTGGATTATGGTTTCCCTGAGGTCTGATGCTCCCAAGTCTATCAAATCTGCCTTTATTGTAGGACCATCCATGAGCTTCTTCGGATTGATCTCTATCAGGTTCCTCTTTTGTCCTTCCCTCTCTCTAAAAACCTAATCCAAAGGTCTATTAAGATTTCACCTTATTTTCTTCTATTTGTTTCTATAACCAAATCTCGTAGTTGGAATCCACTGATTAGGATATTTCTAGTGAATGTAACCATAATTAAATCTAAGTTACAGATAAAAACTTATAGCATCCCAAAGTTTCGAAGCCTTCATTCACCTTTTCTACCTCATTTCCATGTGGCATCCACATGGCTCCCTATCACTTTTTTCATCCGACATGGAACTAACATATCACCCACCACCTAGACCATGGGTAACTCATTTAAATATTGGGTCCTCCTCTTTGTTTTGGAAAACTTACCCGCTTAAGGTATCCCATTCTTGAAGATCCACCCTCAACGATGATGCCCTCATACATTTTCATCGGCACATCTCCATTGCACCTTGATCTGGATCACCTCAATGAATCCATCCTCTGATGATGATGCCCTCTTGAATATATCCAATGACTCTCATAATTCTAATATCAACATCCCCGATCTCATCAGTGCCTCTAGTTAGCCAATAGTTAACACCCACCTCCCTAGTTGGCACCTTGGACATGTGGTACTGGCATGACCTGCCACCAAGCATGACATGTGGCACCTAGGAATCAACACTAACCATTTTATCAAAACACCAAATCACCCTAACACATGGCACATCAACCACATGACACATGGATCCATCCTTGACTTGACGCATGGATAGACATGGTTATACACATCATCACAAAACATCATAACTTATCCAACTAGGTGTTGACACATTTCCTCTTCATCATCAGATTTATTCTCCATCAAAGTACATCTAATCTTGATATCATGGATCCATTCTCCGATGAGGACCCCACTCCAATGAATGGTTGACATCTACTCATTGGGCCAAATCAATGGTTAACATTCAAAATGATCACCTAAAGGCCTACACGTTCAATTGGGACCACTCTAGTCCCATGCAATAATAAGTCGACATGCATCACCCTAACCTCCCATATCGCATCCTCATCACCTTGATGTCACTCTACTTCTTCTCCAACAAATTCAAAGGATAAGATTTCTCAAGACACCTCTCCAATAGATCAATGATTCATGTTGATTCAGAACCTTCCCCATAGGAGTCTCTTTGCAATATTTCCCTCGAATACTTCAATGGCCTCACCTTATGAAAGACCTTCACATGATCAATGGTACAAATATCATCATCTAGACATTTGATGGATCAATAGTCCTCGATATCTCAAAGCTTTCCCCATCGGAGTTCCATTGTCACCTCATACTCAATCATTATGATGATCACAAGCCCCAATCAAGGGTCATAATCATTCCACCTAACCAAATAAATGGCGGTAAATGACATGAGGTCTCCCTTGTCATCGAAACCCCATTGCTCCAAGACATCTTTCACTTGATCACTCAATCACTTTGGATCAACAAATGATAATTGTTTTGACTCAAACACGAGGATTAAATATTTCCCCCCTGACCAAAGATCAATATCTCTTATTTCCATTGAATTGATGGATGTCGATCTTCCTAATTAATGTATGGTTTTTATCAGAGTTAAGGACTCATTACAAGACTTACAATTTTTGGGTCTTTTGGGCTCTGATCACTGACATTTTGCGTAGCTCTTTTGGGAATAGAATGATCATTTAAAATATCTATAACAATCCTCAAAAAAAATTCCCATACATCTCTCACTCTCACAAAATTTCAATATTTTTCACTGAAGTCTAACAATTACATTATAGGATGAGGAACCAGCCTCTAAAATTACATGGAGTTTTCATTATATTTCCAAAAGGTAATAATCGAAGGATGAACCCCTACTGGAGATTAAAAAACATAGATCAAACCATTCCTTTCTATCCATTCCTAAACTCATACATATGAAACCAATGAGAAAATACCACACAGACAAACAATAATATCCAGGTTAAGGATCAACAACCCAGATTCACCCACGAATAGATCAATGTTGTTGGCATGTTTACAGTTGAAGTGCACTTGTCATTGATGGAAATAACAACGATGGAAAAAATGAAAGAAAGGAAGAACAACAACATTGATGGAAATAAAGAACATGGAAGACGATACCCGCAGGAGAAGGTTCAGAGGCCAAAACCTTTGAATACTTAGAAAACCTTCTAGGTTGGAAGAAAGCATAAGATAAGGAGGAGGAGTGATAGTAATCGTTGGATCAAGAACTGTGAATGATATGGGCCATCATATCAGATTCCACACAGGAGGAGCACGCAGAGGAGGAGATTAGACCTCAGTCGTCGAATCGAAGCGTGATGGACTAGAAACCATTATATCCAGTGGAGCTACAAGGAGGATAATCCCAGGAGTCAATTAATATTTCAAATATGTGAAGGAATCCTAGCCGTTCATTGAGGGAGGACACGTGGAAAGATATCAACATTTCGTTGACTTGCGAGCTAGAGAAGTCAAATCTGAGAGTTGCAGGAACTCGTGAAACGCAAAATCACGATAAAATATGAACCATTGGTTCCAGAGGACATGTGGCAAGAGATCAACATTTCGCTGACTGAAAATTCGAAGGAAGGAGGTTCTCTAACCTTTTAAGTCATGAAATGCGAAATCATGACTTGATTGTAGCCATCGGATCACAAAGGATTGTGGGCCATTGATTTAACACCATCACTATTTTGGGTATCATGAGAACGGAGGTAAGGAAACTCCCAAAGTTTTGAAATGTGAAATCATGACTTGTTCACAACCATTGATCAAAGAAAAGATCTAGATTGTGGATCTAGCACCATCGCTATTTTGGGCATTGGGAGAATGGAGGTAAGGAGAATCCCAAAGTCGCGAAACACGAAATCATGACTTGATCTGAGTCTTTGGATCGAGGAGATATTTGGACCGTTGACTGTCCAGGGAGACAATACATGAAGTCGCAAAATGTGAAATTGCAAAGCACTCAAAATATTTGGCCCACGGGAATAGCGAAAGGTCACATTAGCAAAAAGTTAAGGGAGGAGCTAGCATGTCGCTAGGCTCCACTTCGGTGATCACCAAAACTGCGAAGTTCCCTTTTGATTAGTGAGTGGTCATAGCCAGTGGTCTAATTAGTTGTCGATGGAGGAAAGAGAGATCTATTCCACAGACTTGAGAGGACAGATCTGAACCGTCTAATCAAGAGAACCTTCAAGATTGTGAGTTTGATGGTCTTGCTCCATTGCAGGGCCAGAACATGCTCGGGCCTTAATTTTTCATCAGCGGGCCACAATTGAAGCCATGGTTTTGGATAAAGGATGTGTGGAGGCTCGTGATGAATTGCGGGGTGAAAATCAATTTGATCTAAACCACCTTTGGATGTGCCCACATTCTCGTGGTCACATGAAGCTGATAGCCCAAGTTCATATCGTGAAATGGAGCCATCGATTAGTAGACAGAAATCAGGAAGAGACTTTTTGAATAATTGCTTGATCACCACTGGTGGTGATGCGAAGGAAGGGGATTTGAAGCCAAAGAAGCCATAGTTGATTGGTTGTGATTAACAGAGAAGATGAAGAGTCTCGACTGCCATAGAAGCTAAGGAACCTAATCATAATGCCCAGTAATGATGAATGCATGGATTTAACCACTAGGGATGACAAACAGTTTCCATGATGATCGGCCAGAGAACTCGAGGAGCTGCAAGGAGATTTCCAAAGGAGCTAAAGAGTCACGAGGTAACTGCTAGTGGAATGAATACTGATCATAGATATAATTGATAGATGGAAAAATGTCGAAGTCTGTAACTGCAAAAGCGACGATAAAATTGACTGTGACAGCGAAGACGAGGTGTTGTGTGGATGATATGGAAGGGGAATTAGTGTGTGAATATCATGCAACACAGAGAAGTGAGGCATATATATTTGATAGTTTCTGCATGAGGGAAGATGCTAGTTGTGTAGAGGACCAGAAGAGTATATAAGAGGCACAACGCATAGAATGAGGTTGTTTTTGTTGAGAGGAATTTATGTGAGTAGAAGAAAGTTGTGTGCAACAGCTGAAATACACAGAAGAGGCATAGTGCATATAATGGATATGGCACACAGAGCATAAAAGAGAGAAGAACATAAAGTGCAAGTGGGGCGAGAAAAGAGACACTGATGCAAGCAGATTAAAGTAGTGTAGCAGAATAGTGATGAGAGTGGTAAGCCATAGATAAATGTTGTATCACTGTAATAAATTCAAGAAAGCAAAGATTTATATTTCAGGGTGGAAGGGTGGTGCTAGGGAGGATTGGTGTCCTCAAAGTTTCAAGTGGGTGCTTGAACACATGGATTTGTAGCTTCTAGTTGGTGTTGGAACACTTAGGGAGTTGGTTCTTCTTTCTACTGGGTGTTAGAGAAACCAAAGAGTTGGTGCTTCCTTATAGTGGGTGCTAGAGAAACCAAAGAGTTGGTGCTCTCAGCAAGTTACAACTTGCAAAATAGAGGTGGTAGCCTCACAATGAGTTGGTTCTCATAATAATGATAATGTACAGAAAATAAAGATTACTTATCATATCAAGAAGAAGAGGTTTTTACCCTTTATGGGTTTCCTCAGGAAATATCTATATCTATATATTTCATGTGTGTGATTTATCTTGAATGTTCTATTTCTTACCTCCCTTCATTATTGTGATTGTCATTGAGTGCTTTGTAAAGAGTTTAAAATAAGCATAATTTTTTAAGCATGGTAACAACTAATTCACCACCCCCCTCTCAGTTTTCCAACAATTGGTATCAAAGTTGGTTCATTTTATTTAAAGGTAGATTAGTAAGCTTAAACATGAAGGAAATTCAACCAATAAGGCTCCTGTGTTCAATGGAACAAACTTTTCCTTCTGGAAAGTTAGGATGAGAACCTACATAATGGATTTAGGTGCAGATGTATGGGATGTGGTAGAGACTAGTTATGTAAAGCCAGTTGTACTAGCTAACAAGAATGACAAGCTATAATTCATCTTCAACACTAAGGCTATGAATGATATTCTGAGTGGGCTTGCAGAAGAAAACATTGTAAAAGTTATGCACTTAGAAACTGCTAAAGGAATGTGGGACAAACTCATTAGCAGTTATGAAGGTAATGAGAAGGTAAAGGATGACAAGCTTCAAACCTACAGATTACAATTTGAACAACTAAATATGAAATAGGATGAAACTGTTGGGAAGTACTTTCTGAGAGTTGAATAACTAGTGAATTCCATGAAGGGTCTTGGTGAGAAGTTTGAAGATGTAGTTTTAGTCCAGAAGATTTTAAGATCTTTGCCAGATAGGTTCAACCCAAAGGTCTTTGCTATAGAAGAACTTAATGATCTAAAAACTCTGTCCTTTGATCAACTTCTAGGAACATTGAATGCATATGAAATGAGGATTTGTAAAGATAAATTCACTTCTATATAAGCATCATTTGAAGCTAATAAGAATCAATATTCTGAGCCTGATGAAATTGAAGAAATATTTGTGAGAAGACTAAAGAAAGGATCAAGAAAATACCAAGGAAAATTATGTTTCAAATTTTTTAACGATGGAAATATAGGTCACTTTGCATCTAATTGTCCACTCAAGAAGAATTATTAGAATTCTAAATGAGAAAAGAAGTTCAAACCCAAGAGATTTGGTAAAAATAAAAGTTTATATGTAAACAATGATGACTCTTTAGAAGACACAGATACTGACTCCTCATGTGAAGATAAGGTTAATGACTTTATGCTTATGGCCCAAGAGGATTATGATAATAAAATCACAGGAATTAATTTTGACAATGAAGAAGTTGTGGTTGACTTGGAAGGAGAACTTATTAGTTCTCTAGAAGAAATTGCTAGACTCAAATCTGAGAAGAAGAAAAAAACAATTGTTGATACAGTTTGAGAAAGACAATAGAGAACCTAATGAAGACTTTGCATGTTGGACCCTGACCACGTTTTGGGAGTTTCTTCATCATGTTGACCTATTTTGGGACTTTGACAACCTATCGAGGGAGGATCACGGGACTTCGACCCCCTTTTGGACCCCTTTTTGGGTTTTTGGGAATATGTAACGAGAATGGGATGTCGGCCCATGGGTTTACCCATGTTTAGGCATATTTTGTAATGTATATATAGAAGGATAGGCAACATAGAAAGAGGTTGGTGTGCTAAGTGAAAAAGGAATGGCTAACTTCTAGATCTATGTGATCAAGGGATTGTAAGTGCTCTGTGCATACTGTGTAACTTGTAAGACTTGTAGAGCTGAGTGCATGTCCTTGTGAGAGACTGTAGAAGGATTTTTGTTGTAATGCAAGGAAGAAGGATCTAGCTAGATGCGCAAATATTATGTCCTGTGTGGAGTAAGGGTATTGAGGCTCTGTGCTTATAACCGATTGACTGAAGACAATAAAGAAGAAGAGTTGGTGGACGTAGCCCCAGGGTGGGGGTGAACCACGTAAACCCTGTATGATGTGCTTTGTTATTTGTCTTGATGTATTTACATATTACAGGTGAAATGCTCTGATATGTTTTGATAGATATATTCATTCTTGGTGCTTATTATATGTTAGAATGTTAGATCTGATCTAGATATTCATGCTTGGTGCTTGATATGCTCATTATGATCCATTTGTATATGCTAAGTTCCTGAATACTATAGATTAGTGTGAATGATGCGAAGTTTTGTCTTATAAGTGAAGTGGGTATTGAATGTATATTGAGGAAATAACAGTGCTAAGTTCTCTAGTGAGTTGTATAATCATAGATTTGTGTCCCAGCTAATGTTGCAGACACTTGAGTCCTGCAAGCACCCCTGCCTCTACCTCAGGTGAGAATTCATCTGCTTCGTAGGTGTTTCCGAAAGGGCTGGTAGTTAGGGTTTTGTTGGTGCATTGTTGTAGTATTGAACCCTGGGTCTGCCCCTGTTCCAAAAAATGGTTCCGTTGTCGGGACCTGAAACTATGATTGCTGGGAACTGAGAAAGAGGAAGATCTGTATAAATATTCATCCTGAAATTGTGAAATCTTTGTGCGTAGACATGTGCCCTAGTGTGCAATATTCTACTTGATCTGTAAAGATCTGTGCTAAAGAGAGAATGTCGGATCTGAATAAAAGAAGAAAGATCTGAATGCTTTGTGCTCTAACAAAGGTAAAAGTGGAAATTTATGACTAAAAGAGGTAAGATGTGCAAGCTCTGTGTTGTGATAAAGGTAAGAATAGTTAAAAATTTTAAGATCTGGAAGCTTTGTGCCCTGTAGAAGTAAGATAAGTGGAATTTTTTGTTTCTAGAATATGGATCTAGGTTTGTTTAATAGAGTTTGTCCTAGTTTGAAAGCTAGGTCATTAATAGATGAAATAAGATTTGATATGAGTAGATCTGATAAGAATAGTGAAAGATATATTATACCTATGCAAAGAAAGAATGTTCGAACTAACAAATGGATGTAGGATCCTAGAAAGAATTTGTTTTAGGTTATCTCCCATGATCCTAGTGCACAATACAGAAGAAGATGGGGATCATTTAAAAGGAAGAGAGGATTAACCGTCTGTTACAGTTGCACAAGGCTGGGACATATTGCTAATGAATGCCCTGGTAGAAGACCTAGTTGTCTTTGTTGTAAAGCTATAGACCATGAAGTATTGGATTTCCCTAGAATGATTGCTAAGATTGAAAGAATGAACATGAATAAAGAAGATCCTAAGGTAGATCCAGAACCTATAGACGAACCTCAGAAATAATCAGAGAAAGCTTTGCTACAGATGAAAGACACCCCGAATGACCACCAACATGTCAGCTTATCAAAGATCTTCAAAGAAAAGGAATGCATCGAAGAAAGAATAGGAGACTTCGACATTGACTGTGTTCTAGATGAGGAAACATAGGTGAATATCATGACAATGAGAACCTGGGAAGCTATAGGAAGGCTTTATATGATCCCTTCACTAGGAGGAATAAGTTTATTCAGAGGAAAGATAGTAAACCTATGTGGAAGGATTGCTCGGGTACCTATGAATGTCAATGGAACTTCGACAGAAGAAGACTTTGAGATTATTAAATTTGTTGAATACCACGCCCAGTTTACCATGCTAATAGGAAAACCTTGGATTGATAGAGATCAAGCCAAACGCAAGGAAGAAGAAGAAGTTTTGGAATAGAAGAAGCAATATTTAAAAGACTTTATGACTAGAAGGATCACGCACTTGATTGAGGAACAGAAGAGCAGATCACAAATATTTAATACTAGAAACTCGGATGTCGGAAATAAGAGAACACTAGAGGATCCTCAGAAGATTGAATTACCTATCCAAGACAAAGAATAAGTATTATCCAGGAACCCTAGGAAATAATTTCAACAACGCGAAGTAATTAAGACCAAAGAAGAAAAGAATCAGAATGAGAAAAGAATTACCGAGATGAAGCTCACTGGAAAGAAGGCTAGAAAGTTAATAAAGAAGAGCGCTAATACTAAAAGGTTACGGGAGGTTCTGGAGGAGACCTCACAGAAAGAAAAAATGGAGAATCAGAGCTTCGCCAAGATATCAGAACATTGACACATGGCACTTCTCCATGACGAAGCAATATAGTTGTTGGGGCCAGTATAACTGTTCGATTTCTTCTCTGAACGAATAGAAAAGCAATAAAGGTTCATCATACGACCATTGGACCATGACATAATGGATCAAATAGGAGCTAATGGAGGCTCATACCCATTGCAATACAACCGTTGTCGAATTACCTATTTAGCTCGTCGTGCCATGCACTGAGAACACTTTTGCCTATCGAGAATCCGAGCCCACAACCTAAGCTGAGTTTATACAGTGATCATTGTGCTCTTGTTCTCTATCTCATTACCGTGTCTGAGTTGTTCCCTGATATAGTGAATTGTTTACCCTGAGTGCATATGTTGGAAGCATTGAGAACTGTAGAGAAAGCCGCTGAGGAAGTTTTGATCGACTTGATGATAGCGAGAGTCATGTCGAAAAGAGGAGTATCTACAGGTGTACAAGCATATTCGACGAGATGACTGCAAACCTCTCTATCCACTACTCGAGCTGGACCATCTTGACCAGCTAATGAGAAATGAACAAAGAACAGAGAAGATATTGTGAATTGTAAGCTGACTTCGAGCATTCTACCTGCTTATATACCACCTCTGAGCAGCGCAATAAACCGAGACAGTGTGCCCCAAGATTTTGAATATGAATTGGTCACTGCATACCTTCTGAAGGGGATACATGCAGTTCATAGGGATGATTTTAGGGGATAAATTTCGCTCATGGGCTAATTTTCCATGGTTTTTCCAAAAACAAGCTTCACTATTTTAAAAATGATTCGCCCAAATTCTATAGGATAAAATTATTTTACCTTAAAAATTGCCAAAATTTTATAAAAACTATATAAAATACTTATAAATTTGAATATTTAAAAAAAAATATTGCCAAACATTTATAGTTGAAATATGAAGGATTAGTAATATTCTCTAAGGTTTCTACATTTTAAAATAAATTTCCGTCCTTAAAATCATCCTTGGCAGTGCACGCAAACCAGGATAAGATTGCAGCATTGAAATTTAGTGACTTGAACCTCGGCAACATGAAAGTGTACAATATGCTAGCCCCATACAAGTATCTGACTAGAACCAAGGGAAAGAATTCAAAGATCGTTCCCCAGTAGTGGACCATGAACCTCGCGCAGTCCACACTGCTTAATGTAATGAAGGTTCCTCACATCGGGAGGCATCAATAAGTAAATACATGCATCAAGTTGTTGTTATCCTGCTATCATGGAGGATACTTATGGTTGAACATCCGCATCACAGTGGATCCTACTTTGATTAATCAGATCATAGGGCTTATCATGAAAGGCCCTGACCCACAGTATTTATACCTCGGAAAGACCGCAGATCGTGCTCTCGCCCAGAGAATAAAGGATACTTACAATGATGTAGACAAGGGAACGTGAGGCTACAAGGTAGCCTCTATCTAGAGTGGCACAATGCGCCTTGCCTGTCAGTTGATTGCAGGCAAGATAGTTCGCAAGAACCGACCGAACCAAGTAACTGGATTTGTAGTCGACCTCGCAGGGAAGTGCACAGAGGGACTACAGATGAATTAGGTGAAGTACCTCATGAACCAGCTAGAACTAGATTGCACGGAAACATAGGATCAAGAATAATAATTCCACTTCAGGTGACTTCTTATCCTGATCACTTTCATTTCATGGGAGATGTCGGAAGGTGCGACCTTCCCAGACACCGAGCCATTTGAACCTCTGGCTGTGAAGTTTAGTATGTTGTGGTACTCCAGCAACATGAACAAGAAGTGGCAATCAAATTTCGTCTTCCACACGTATTATAACCAATTGAAGGTAGCCATACAAGCCATGCCTCGCATAACCCTGAACACACTTCACAGGTTTAGACCCTTAATGAAATTTAGCACAGATTTCCATTTCATCTATATCACTGCATGCATTGATGAGCATAAACAACAACTACATTCATACTAAAATTTATGGAGGATGACTTGGAGGAGATTACCAAGGAATGGTAAATGAACCTCCTTGTTCCAGCGGACCCTGCAGAGATGTCCGATGTTGACAGCCCCGAAATTTCTCCCGATATAGCCAGACCTAGCAAGATAAAGAAGATCGAAGAGGTCCACGATTTAGACAGTGCATCCATGAAGACCGTGTCCATCTCAAAAAATTAAGGAGGTGATGGCACAAAAGTCGAACAAAAGAAAGGCGAGGTTACACTGCCAAGAGATGAGGAGGATCCCTCAAATAAAAGGAAGGCTTCCCCTACGAAACCTTCTTCAAGGAAGAAAATGAAAGCAACCAGAACCAAATTCGAGACCACCCTCACCTCATAGGAATTCGAGTTCATCATCGCAGCACTGAATGATGCTTCACTAGAGATAGAAGAGAAGTAAGAAACTAAGCAGGAGGAGGTATTCAATCGGATTAAGGATGAGCTCCAAGGAGTGCAACAAGCACTACAGTCCAACCATGCAGTATCCACTATGCCCCTGACAGTTGCAACACCAGAACTAGGTGATGAGCCCACTTAATTACACCGAATCACCGATACAGTTGAAGCTTGCCTTCAACAAGCTCACGGAGAAACAACACAAGCCACCCAGGCTTTAGCGAAAGTATAGAAAGATCTTGAGGACCAAAGAAGTGTTGCAGAAAAGGAAAAGATTTCTCTACGTGTGAAATGGGATGAAGAAAAAAAAGAGCTACAACAAAGAAAGAAATAGTTGCTCACCGAGCAACTTGAAGTTAAGGAAAGGGTCAATAGAGAACTTCACTATGTGATAGTCATCGAAGTACAGACCGAGGAACAAGTTCCACAATAGGTCACACAACTAGAAGAGGTAATACATAAGCTACAACAATGCATCACCGAACTAGAGCTCCGTGCAGTACCTCAAACCCCATAGGAGATAAGAAACCAAAGAGAAGTAGCTGCCTGCAATGCAATTGACAGATTAAAATATTTTACCTTGGAGTGGAAGCAACTCAGTAACCGTAGTGCCCAGACCTATGAAAATCTCACTGAAAATCCAGAATTGCAGACACTGGAGTCATAGCTCTACGAAGATAAGAAAAATGTAGATACACTACAGGTGCAGCTAAAGGCACTGTCAGCTGTAGAAAGGATGAAGATATCTCAATAACAACGCATATCTCATCATCAGATCCATATGATTCAAAGCAAAGTGATGGAAGTCACTCAACGACTTCAATGTATGCAGGACAAGGCATGTTTGTTGTTTATAGAGGTTGAGAGCCAAGGAGCAAAGCTAGAATAGGTTGTCCTCACAGCATAACAATTACTAGAAGGTCTAGTGAACAATGCAGTGATCCAGGAGTTCACCAAACAAGAGGCCACAACAAAGCATCAAGTCAAAGTAGCTCAAGCCAAGCTCGAGGCGTTTGAGGCAGAACTACTCATACTTGAGTGACTCAGGATGAGTCACAGGTGAGTGTTGGGGCCCTGTTGGCCCTTGACCAGGTTTTGAGAGTTTCTTGGTCATGTTGATCTATTTTGGGACTTCGACAACCTTTCAAAGGAGGAGCACAAGTCGAAGTGAAGATCACGAGACCTCGGCCCCCTTTTGAGACACTTTTTGGGTTTTTGGGAATATGTAACGGAAATGCAATGTCAACCCATGGGTTTACCCATGTTTAGGCCTATTTTGTAATGTATATATAGAAGGATAGGCAATATAGAAAGAGGCCAGTGTGCCAAGTGCAAAAGGAATGGCTATGTGTTAGATCTATGTGATCAACGAATTGTAAGTGTTATGTTCATACTGTGTAATACTTGTAGAGTTGAGTGCAACTCCCTGTGAGAGACCGTAGAAGTCTTTATGTTGTAACGCAAGGAAGAAGGATCTAGCTAGTTGTGAAGAGCTTCTTTCCTATGTGGAGTAAGGGTTTTGAGGCTCTATGCTTATAACTGATTCATTGAAGACAATAAATAAGAAGAGTTGGTGGATGTAGCCCCAGGGTGGGGGTGAACCACGTAAACCCTCTGTGATATGCTTTGTGCTTTGTCTTGATGTATTTACATATTATAGGTGAAATGATCTTATATGTTTAGATAGATCTATTCATGCTTGGTTCTTATTATATGTTAGAATGTTAGATTTGATCTAGATATTTATGCTTAGTGCTTGATATTCTCATTTTGATCCATTCATATATGCTAAGTTCTTGAATATTGTAGATTAGTGTGAATGATGCGAAATTCTGTCTTATAGGAGAAGTGGGTATTGACTTTATATTGAGGAACTAGTGGTGCTAAGTGATCTAGTAAGCTATATAATCACATATTTGTGTCTCGGCTAAGGTTGTAGACACTTTAGTCCTGCAACCACCCCTGCCTCTACCTCGGGTGAGACTTCATCTACTTAGCATGTGTTGCCGAAAGGGGCGGTAGTTAGGGTTTTATTGGTGCGTTGTTGTAGCATTGAACCCTGGGTCTGCCTTTGTGCCAACACCCTTCTAAAAGTGGAATTAGAAGAGGAAAAGAAAATAGAGGAAATTCTGAAACAATAGTTATCAGAAAAGAAGGCAAGATGTGTAGCCTTGGAAGAAGAGGTAATAAAAACTAGAAAAGAGATGGAGAAGTTTAAAAGATTGTATCTTCAAAACCTTCCAAGAATTAAATCCACAACAGAACTAAACGACATTCTGAGAAAATAGAGATCTCCATTGTTGAAGACTGGTTTAGGTTATATAAATGGTTCAAGCAGAAAACAACCAGAAAGAAAAGAGCCAGTAAAGATGATCAAGTTGCAAGTCAGCAGACAATCAAACCATGAGAGTATTGTGTCACCTAAATCTAATAAATACAAGATGATCCCTGATCAAAAGCATAGAGATCAGAATATGGAGCAACAAATGCCAAGAAGAAGGCCATCCTTCAGGTACCAAAATTTCTTTCATGGCTACTGTTTTTACTATTATAATTTTGGTCATAAGATTGTAAACTGTCAAATTAATCTTAGAGACATGCAACTAAGGAGTTCAAGAAATAGACAACCTTTACAAAATAGAACTAAGCATCCAATGAATAGAAAATATAGGACCAATCACTTTGACCTACTGAACAATGAGCTCGAATGTTATAAATGTCATAACTTCAGCCACAAAGCTGCAAACTGCCATTTGAAGAAGTACAAGGAAGATCGAAGGAGAAATCCTTTAGCTAGAAATGTCAGAACATGGAAAAAGAAAGATAGCAAAAAATGTGGTCTAGTACTTTCAGCTCAAAAACAAAGAAAACCTTGGTATATAAATAGTGGATGTTCCATGGACATGACTGGAGACAAGGATAAGTTTCTGTCTATAAGTAAAAGCAAAACAGGAAATGTAACCTTTGGAAATGATGAACTAGGTAAAATCTAGGGTAAAGGGATGGTGAGATTGAGTAATGGTAAAGGAAAATCCCGGGATGTTCTTCTTGTAGATGGGTTGAAACATATTTTCTTAGTGTAAGTCAAATTTGTGACAGAGGATGTGAAGTGGTGATCACTTCCAAGGATTGTAAGATAAAGTCTGTAAACTCAGGACAAGTGGTGGCTAAAGGCATAAGGACAACAAATAATATATGTGTGTGTGTGTGTGTGTTGAAAGAAGATAAAGAAGAATGTCATCTAAGAAAACATGATGAAATATGGTTATGGCATAGGAGACTTGGACATATAAACTTTGAGCACTTAATCTAGCTCAAAAATCTTGAGGCAATAAAAGATCTTCCAAGAATATCAAAGCCACAAGACTGTGTGTGTAAACCCTGCCAAATAGGAAATCTAACCAAGACGCAATTTAAATCCAAGAGCTCTACTTCAATAGAGAAACCACTCCAATTAGTTCATATGGATTTATGTGGACCATCAAGACAATAAGGCACAGGGAAGGAAAAATACTTTATGTTGATGATTGATGATTACTCTAGACTTACTTGGGTTGACTTACTTGGGTTGACTTTCTCAAAGAAAAAGCTGAAGCATTTGAGAAATTTAAAATATTTAAGTCTTTAACTGAGAATCAAACATGCAAGAGGTTAAAGGCAGTAAGATCAGACAAAGGAGGATAATTTATGTCAAGTGATTTCAAGGAATTCTGCGATAAACATGGGATCAAAAGAGAATACACAATCCCGAGAACTCCACATCAAAATGGAGTAGTTGAAAGGAAAAATAGGATAGTGCAGCAAATGGAAAGGTCAATGATGAATGAGAAAAACATTGGACAGACTTACTGGGTAGAAGCAATACACACAACAGTCCATATTCTTAACAAACCCCACATCAGGCCACATAGTGACAAGACACCTTATGAACTATGGTATGGAAGACCTGCTTCAATCAAACATTTCAAAGTCTTTGGGATTAAGGGATAAATAAAGAATAATAATGAAAACCTTGGCAATTATGATGACAGGGTTGATGAAGGCATCTTCTTAGGGTATGCCACAAACAGTAAAAAATACAGATGCTATAAGAAGAGGTTGCATAAATTGGTTGATTTTATTGACATGAAAGTTGATGAAGGAGTCCCACTAAGAGAGGTGAACAATACTGAATCAACAACAATGGATATAGGTGAAGTAGAAGTTGAAAAGGTCCAAGAATCAGAACAAGAAGGCTCCGAGTCAGATGAATATGTAAACACTCAAGTAGACTCAAATCAGCAGACAACATCAAATTCCTCCTCCATAATTACTCAAAAGAATCATCCTGCAAGTCAAATAATTGGTGAGATAGAAAGAGGCATTGATGCAAACCGCGCCAACCAGGCATGCCTTCTCTCACCAGGACCTTCTCTTCCCTTGGTCTGAAGAGCTAAAATACTCTTCAAATCCCTTATCGAGATTTTCCTGCACCCATAGAATGCTCCTTATGATCCCCCTACTCCAAATCGGGAAATCGGACTTCGTGTAATCGTGAGTCTTGAACTCACAGGTTCAGGTCTCACAAATCCCCGAAACCCGATGAAGTTTCACCCACGTGATCCTTGCTCTTATCAGGACTTCTCCCGATCGGGAAAGCGACCCTTATGAGGTCGTAGACAAATTTCCTCGCAAATCCCCAATTCCTGATCCCCGATGGCACCTTTTTCCACTCCTTATCTCTCTCCGACTAGATATTTATGCATGTGACCTGCTGGTCCACAAAACCCCGATCCTTTTCCCTTATCGGAGTTTTGGACTTCGCGGAATTGAAATATGTGGAACTCACGCACTTGGAATTCCCGATTCTCCGATTTCTGATGCCACCTGTCCTCTGTTCTAGCACCTGGGGCCCACACTCCTGTGGTGATCGGGAAATCGTGTTTCGGAGTTTCGTGATTTCAAATGCGCTAGTTCACAGAACTTCCAAAGTTCTGAACCCCGATACGGATGACACCTGTCCTCCACTGGAAGACTATGACTGTGGTACCGTCGCGTTTCAGGATTTCGCAACTTCTCCTGTCGTGATTTTCTCGTCACCAAGAATCCCGAAATGTCGAACTCTGATGGCACGTGTGGACTCTCTCCCACTCTATCGGGTATCCCAGAATCACGATTTCTAATGCAACAAGTCCGTTGTATGCGGAAATCTCGAAATGCCGAATTATCCGGGATCCCTTGCCACGCTTCCCTGCTGAGATCCATGACTGAGGTTCTCTATCAGGGTTTCGAGAACCACAAGGTCTCAATTTTTTGCCTCAGCAAAACCCCGATGTCTCCAGACTCCCGATGACTTCTTGGCTCCTTGGCACGTGTCCTGCCGAGATCAACGGCTAGGATCTCTTCTCGCGATTTCGGGACTTATGAGGTCTTGATTCTCTCGTTCAACGAAATCCCGATGAAATTGATATCCCGATGACTCCTCCGGGTTCCTCCTCTGTTCGCTGTGACCTAAACCATGCGCAACTTCCTGAGATCTGACAGCTGACGAGATTTCGCTGTTTTCCTCTGCAAATCCTGACCGTCGATTTCTCTTCTCCTTTCTTAAGGACTCCTTGGCACGGAAAAACCTCCTGTGTAGTCTTTGATAATGATATCACGAAGGTGCTATACCTCTTGAGATTTCCCACTCTGATTCTTCAGAGGAACTTGTGTGCACTCCTTGCGCTCGGCCCACAACAACTTCCCAAGTGTTGAATCCTTCCGACTCTGCGCACTTCTGCAGCAGCAGTCTTAGGTCTCCTTTGCTCAGATTTACAACTGAGACTTCCTCTTCAGCCTGCGCACTCCTTACACGGCTTCAACACCCCACTTCCACTTCTGGGTGAATGAGGACAAAAGTTAAACTATTGAGCCTTCATCAACACACTCCTTGCGGATGAATTCAACTGCACACCTTGCAGGAATCTCCTGGCTCAGATAGAGAAACAATTGAAACTCATTCCATCTCTCTTTCAGACTTCAGTTTGAAGCATAAAGTCACATGCACAGCATATACAAAGCAAATGCATACCAAGAAAACAAACATTCATGAGCACATAAACAATATACACAGAGAAACAACACCCACCATGAGTTTGAATCAGAACTTTCTTCTATTAATTCAATTGCCTGTACATGGGTGTTCTTCATACACTATTCTCTGCTTGCTCCTCTCTTTTCCTGAATGCTTCCATATGTTACAATGGTACAAATGAGGGTGTCTATATCCCATTTTCCCTCTCGAAACTCTAAACTATCAAATCTAGACTTAAAATCCTATCTACCAGCATTAACTAGATTAAATGCCTCCTATCCACTTCAGACAAGAGCGTATGGCTCGAGGTATGATACAATATACAAAAGGCACTCCTTCATAAATGGCGTCATTAAAGACTTGTGCCACAATCCCAAATCACTTCAAAAATTTGGGTTTGTTTATCCAACTGATCTCCACTTGATGTGCTGGCTCGCTTGATGAGTTGGCGATGCTCTTGCATCATACTCCTCGGCTTGAAAACTTTCATGGCTCCTGTCCATGAGCTCCTGCACGGTCTGTCCATTCTTTTGAATCTCTGCTTTAGTCTCCCAGCTGGCATCTTCCACTGAATGGTTCTTCCATTTGACCAGATACTCGAAGTATTGCTTTCGTCTGGTCTTTTTCCTCACCCTCTTATCAAGTATACGCTCCATCTGTGGCTTCTCTGCAATCGGCATCTGCTTCTGCCAATGGATTTCTGGCTGTTCATCATTTCTAGCTCCTGTTTCCTCAGCCTTATAGGGATATAAGTCTGAGACATTGAATGTCGGAGATATTCCGATCTCATCCGACAACTCAATCGCATAAGAATTTTCTCCCAATTTCTTTAGGACTCTGCATGGTCCAAGTTTCTTCATTTTCAGCTTGTTATATGTTCCCCTCGGGAACCTTTCTTTCCTCAAATGTGCCAGAACTAGATCACCAACTTCGAACTGAAGTTGTCTCCGATGTTGATCTTCTCTGCGCTTATATTCCTGGTTTGATTCCAGCAATTGCTCCTTCACCCTACTGTGAAGTTCCTTCATCGCCTCTATGAATTCTTCAGCGCTTGCTCTCTTAGTCATTATCTTCTCTGAGTCCCTCAGTTCGAAAACTCCTCTTGGCTGCCTGCCATATACAATCTCAAATGGAATTTTGCCTGTGCTCCTGTTCACTGAGTCGTTGTATGCAAACTCTGCTTGTGGCAACATATTGTCCCAGCTGCTATGGTGCTCTGTTACCAAGCTTCTTAATAAATCCCCCAGACTTCGATTCACCACCTCTGTTTGCCCATCTGTCTGAGGATGATAGGCAGAACTAAACATCAAGTTAGTCCCCATCTTCTTCCAGAGTGTCCTCTAGAAATGTCCAATGAATTTCGTATCCCTGTCCGATACTATGCTTCTGGGTAACCCATGAAGTCGAATGACCTCCTTGAAGAACAAATTTGCGATATGAGTCGCATCGCTGGTCTTATGACACGGGATAAAATGTGCCATTTTGGAAAACTTGTCAATCACCACAAAGATCGAATCATGTCCTCTTTGCATCCTCGATAATCCCAATATGAAATCCATGCTGATTTCATCCCACGACCTCTCGGGTATGGGTAATGGTTGATAGAATCCCGCATTCTGCTTCCTGCCCTTTGAATGCTGGCAAATTCTAGATCTGTCGACAAACTTCTTGACCTCCGACCACATTCCTGGCCAAAATTATGCTTCGCTCAACTTTGCAAATGTCTTGTCATGGCCAAAATGCCCTGCTAATCCACCACTATGCTTCTACTTTACCAAATTCTCCCTCATGGAGCAATTCAGAATGCATAATTGATTTCCTCTGAACAACAGTCCATTTTGGATCATGTAATCTATCCATGGGCTTCTGTCTCTGAGAAATGGATTCTCAGTTGCTTCATATGCCTCTGCAAAATCTGCATCACCTGCATACATGTCCTTAAGATTTTCAAAACCCAATGTTTTGACTCGGAACTCCTGCAGTAGCAAACACTTCCTGCTCAAAGCATCAGCCACTTTGTTAGCAGTACCCGAAATGTGTTTAATTACAAATGTAAAATTCTGCATATACTCTACCCATTTAGCATGTTTCTGATTCAACTTCACCCGTTGAGTCACAAACTGCAATGCATGGTTATCACTATACAAAACAAATTCTTTTGGAATCAAATAATGCCTCCACTTCTTCAGTGCCTGTATGATAGCATAAAATTCTTTGTCATACGTGGAGTACTTTACTTTTGCCTCATCCAGCTTCTCGCTGAAATATGCAATTGGTCTGTCCTCCTGGCTCAAGACTGCTCCTATGGCAAAGCCACTTGCATCACATTTCACCTGGAACACTTTCGTAAAATCAAGCAACACCAAAACCGACTGTTTGGTGATCTTCCGCTTCAACAGATTGAAGCTCTTCTCTGCCTCTTCAGTCCAATGAAAATATTTATATCTTTTCCTGACTGTGTCCATCATCGCTGCGCTAATTCCACTGAAATTCCTGATGAATTTTCGGTAGAAACTAGCCAGTCCATGAAAACTTCTCACCTCGAAAATATTTCTCAGTGATGGCCAATTTTTAATTACCTCCACTTTACTTGGATCCATCTTTAATTCATTTGCCGATATAACAAACCCCAAGTAAATGAGTTATGTCTTCATAAATGAAGATTTTCTCATGTTGATCAACAACTTCTCTTGTTGTAGCTTCTTCATTATTGCAGCTAAATGCTTCAGATGCTCTTCTTTCGTTTTGCTGAAAATCAATATGTCATCCAGATAAACAATGACAAACTTACCAATGAATTCCTTCAGCACTTGATTCATCAATCTCATGAAGGTACTCGGTGCATTCGTCAAGCCAAATGGCATGACTAGCCACTCATACAATCCTTCATTGGTCTTGAAGGCTGTCTTCCATTCATCTCCTTCCCTCATGCGAATATGATGGTATCCTCTTTTCAAATCAACCTTTGAAAAAAAATTGGCTCCACTTAAATAGTCCATCAAGTCATCCATCTGTGGCAATGGAAACCTGTACCTGATGGTTATCTTTTTAATGGCTCTAGAATCAGTGCACATTATCCAACCTCCATCTTTCTTTGGACTCAGTACCGTTGGAACGGCACACAGACTTAAACTCTCTCTGATCAATCCTTTATCCAACAGTTCCTATACCTGTACGTAGATTTGTTCGGAAAAATGGCTCCTGGTATGAGGTCTATATGATGACTCACACTCCTCATCGGTGGCAATGAATGAGGTAATTCGTCTACCAATATATCAGCGAACTCTTCCAGCAGTTCCTGAATTTCTTCCGGCAAGTCATCCACTCTTGTGCTGGTCAAAACGATCCTTGGTTTCCTGACCACAAAGAATTGTGGATATTCCTTCTTCTTTACTTTCGCCAGAAGTTCCTTCCCACTCATGAGAAGTATAGTATTTCTCGTTTCTGGTTTTACTTCTTTATCTTTAATTGGAAGTAGCATATGTGTTCTTCCATTCTTCTCCAAAGTATACGTATTCATCTTCCCATCATGAATTACGTTCCTGTCATATTTCCATGGTCTGCCTAGCAATAAATGACATACATCCATAGGAATAACATCACAGAGTATTTTATCATTATATCCTCCTATCTTGATGTCAACTAAGCACTGTTTGGTGACACTTACCTGATGTCCCTTCTGTAGCCATGAGACTTTATATGGACTTGGGTGATTAGTTGTCTCCAACTCTAGTTTCTCCACCATCTCGGTTGAAACGAGATTATCTGTGCTTCCACTGTCCACAATAACCTTGCACTTCCTATCTTTGGTCTTGCATGTGGTTCTGAAAAGTTGGTTCCTTTGAGCCGTGTCCTCCACCTCCTTCTCGGGTGTTAAGAGAACCTTACACATCATCAATGACCTTCCGTCTTCTGCGATGTGAGCTTCCCCTGTATCTTTCTTTTTCTCTAGACACTCGTATGACTTGTGCCCATTCTTCCCACATGTGAAACATGTGATTACTCCACCTCGGCCTCTTCCTCTACCTCTGGTACGAGGAAAAGTATTTCCATTAGCATAATCTCCACGTTGATCATTTTGCTGTCCTCTCGGTTCAACATATGGCTTCCTCTGTGAGGTTCCACCTCTTTCAACCTTACCCTGAGGTTTCTTCCATTCCTCTTTGGGATTTTGGAATTTGTCCTGGGCAACTACTTTGCCTCTTGGCTGGCTTCTGCCTCACCCTCGCTGTCCTTTCTTTCGGCTTAGTTTCTCCTCGGCTTTCAGAGCCAATTGATAAGCATCTTTCACCGTTCAGATGGTTAGCATGCTTAATTCATCCTGAATGTCATATCTCAGACCATTCAGATATCTAGCCACTTTCTCATCATCGCTCTCCCGATGACCTGCTCTGATTTTCAGTCGATAGAATTCCTCAGTGTATTCTTTCACTGTCATCAGTTTCTATCTCAGGTTCTGCATTTGCCTGAACAGAGTAACTTGGTAATCTCTTGGGATGAAATTCTCTTTCATCTTCGCGATCATTCGATCCCAACTCTTGATCTTCTGCTTGCCTTTGTAGTTTCTGTTAGCTTGTAGCTAGTCCCACCACAATGCTGCATGTCCTTTCAAGCGCGTAATAGCATGTCTGACCTTCTTATCCTCTTCGATATCCTCATAATCGAAGTAGGTGTCAAGAGCTCTAATCCAATCTAGCAGCTCCTATGCATCCAGATTTCCCTCATAGACTGGGATGTCCATTTTCGTCTTCGTACCCATCCTTGAAATGGCTTTGATCAACCGCTCGGTTGATGCATCTTCTGCTGTGACCTCTTCTTCATGTCCAGCTTCCTCTTCAACCTCGGAGTCACTAAGAACTCCAGCACCAATTTCACATCTCTGAGCTGTCTCCATTTCTTCAAGCCTTGCTCAGAGATCTCTCATCTGCCTTTCCATTTCTGGATTTCCTGTCGGCCTGCCTCTTCTCCTCACCTCCCTGTCTTCTGGGTCCGGTGACTGCCTTTCTCTTCTTGGCGGCATGGCGAATTTACTCCTTCTCTTCTACTATAGAAATAAAAAGATATTCCCGCTCTGATACCACTCTGACACAAACCGTGCCAACCAGGCACACCTTCTCTCACCAGAACCTTCTCTTCCCTTGGACCGAAGAGATGAAATACTCTTCAAATCCCTTATCGGGATTTTCCTGCACCCACAGAATGCTCCTTATGATCCCCCTACTCCAAATCAAGAAATCGGACTTCGCGTAATCGTGAGTCTTGAACTCACAGGTTCGGGTCTCACAAATCCCCGAAACCCGATGAAGTTTCACCCACGTGATCCTTGCTCTTATTGGGACTTCTCCCGATCGGGAAAAAATCCCTTATGAGGTCGTAGACAACTTGCCTCGCTAATCCCCGATTCCTAATCCCCGATGGCACCTTTTTCCACTCCTTATCTCTCTCCGACTAGTTGTTTCCGCATGTGACCTACTGGTCCACAAAACCCTGATCCTTTTCCCTTATCAGAGTTTCGAACTTCGTGGAATTGAAATATGTGGAACTCACGCACTTGGAATTCCCGATTCTCCGATTTCCGATGCCACCTGTCCTCTGTTCTAGCACCTGGGGCCCACACTCCTTTGGTGATCGGGAAATCGTGTTTCGGAGTTTCACGATTTCAAATGCGCTAGTTCACAGAACTTCCAAAGTTTCGAACCCCGATACGGATGGCACCTGTCCTCCACTGGAACACTATGATTGTGGGACCGTCGCGTTTCGGGATTTCGTGACTTCTCCTGTCGTGATTTTCTCGTCACCAAGAATCTCGAAATGCCAAAATCCAATGGCACGTGTGGACTCTCTCCTCCACGTCACCGCTTCCTCCCACTCTATCGGGTATCGCGGAATCACTAATTCTAATGCAACAAGTCCGTTGTATGCGGAAATCCTGAAATACCGAATTATCCGGGATCCCTCGCCACGCGTCCCTGCCAAGATCCACGACTGAGGTTCTCTGTCGGGGTTTCGAGAACCACAAGGTCTCTATTTTCTTCCTCAACAAAACCTCGATGCCTCCAGACTCCTGATGACTTCCTGGCTCCTTGGCACGTGTCCTGCCAAGATCAACGGCTAGGATCTCTTCTCGAGATTCCGGGACTTATGAGGTCTTGATTCTCTCGTTCAACGAAATCCCGATGAACTTGATATCCCGATGCTTCCTCAGGGTTCCTACTCTATTCCCTGCGACCTAAACAATGCGCAACTTCCCGAGATTTGACGACTGACGGTATTTCGCTGTTTTCCTCTACAAATCCTGACCGTCGATTTCTCTTCTCCTTTCTTAAGGACTCCTTGGCATGGAAAAACCTCCAGTGTAGTCTTCGATAATGATATCACGAAGGTTCTATACCTCGTGAGCTTTCCCACTCTAATTCTTCAGAGGAACTTGCGCGCACTCCTTGCGCTCGGCCCACAACAACTTCCCAAGTGTTGAATCCTTCCGACTTTGCACACTTCTGCAGAAGCATTCTTACGTCTCCTTTGCTCAGATTTACAACTGAGACTTCCTCTTCAGCCTGTGCACTCCTTGCACGGCTTCAACACCCCACTTCCACTTCTGGGTGAATGAGGACAAAAGTTAAACTACTGAGACTTCATCAACGCACTCCTTGCGGATGAATTCAACTGCACACCTTGCAGGAATCTCCTGGATCAGACAGAGAAACAATTGAAACTCATTCCATCTCTCTTTCAGACTTCAGTTTGAAGCATAAAGTCACATTCACAACATATACAAAGCAAATGCATACCAAGAAAAAAATCATTCATGAGCACATAAACAATATACACAGAGAAACAACACCCGCCATGAGTTTGAATCAGAACTTTCTTCTTGTAATTCAATTGCCTGTACATGGGTGTTCTTCATATACTATTCTCTGCTTGCTCTTCTCTTTTCCTGAATGCTTCCATATGTTACAATGGTACAAAGGAGGGTGTCTATATCCCGTTTTCCCTCTCGAAACTCTAAACTATCAAATCTAGACTTAAAATCCTATCTACCAACATTAACTAGATTAAATGCCTCCTATCCACTTCAGACAAGAGCGTATGGCTCGAGGTCTGATACAATATACAAAAGGTGCTCCTTCATAAATGGATTCATTAAAGACTTGCGCCACAATCCCAAAGCACTTCAAAATTTTGGGTTTGTTTATCCAGCTGATCTTCGCTTGATGTGCTGGCTTGCTTGATGAGTTGGCGATGCTCCTACAACAGGTGTACAAACCAGGAGAAGGATAATAAAAAACACCGAGCAATCTATATATCAAAACAGAGGATAACGATCCACTCATTGTGTTGGTCTATGTAAATGACATCATCTTTGGAAGCAATAATGATTCATTAGTACAATGTTTTGCTTCTGCCATGTAGCCTGAATTTGAAATGTCTATGATAGGGGAACTGTCATTTTTTCTTGGTCTGCAAATCACTAAGAGGTATGAAGGACTATTTCTCTCTCAGGATAAATATCTAAGAGAAATGTTGAAAAGGTTTCAAATGGAAGATTCCACACTTATGAGAACACCTATGGTCACTGGATGCAAGTTTAGTAAGGATGATGACTCACCTGATGTTGATCAGTGTTCATATAGGTCTATAATAGGAATTCTATTGTACATCACATCATCACGTCCAGGCATAATGCATGTTGTTGGAATGGTAGGAAGGTATCAGGATGCACATAAACATAGTCATTTGTTAGCTGTCAGAAGAATATTCATATACTTGAAAGGAACAATGGACTATGGCATATGGTATCCTAGGAATCATAATTTTCAACTATCATTCTATTCAGATGTTGATTGGGATAACTGCGTGGATGAAAGGAAAAGCATGAGTGGAAGTGCATTCTTATTAGGATATTCCATTGTATCATGGTTGAGAAAGAAGAAAGGTTCCATTTCCTTATCGACTACAAAAGATGAGTACATTGCAACTGCCAGTTGTCGTACTCAAGTATTATGGATGATTCAGACACTTGCATACTTGGAGGTAAAATATACTTCACCAATCCCAATTCATTGTGATAATACTAGTGTAATCAGTGTCTCAAAGAACCCTATATTTCACTGCAAGACCAAGCATATACCCATCAAGTATCACTTCTTGAGCGAACAGGTGACCAACACTATTGTTTCTTTACATTATATTCCATCCAAAGATCAGATTGATGATATATTTACTAAACCACTTGCAAAACATCAGTTTGAGTATCCATGTGAGAAGTTGGGTATGACCCCATTATCAACCTAAGAGGTTACATCGTGTCAGGGTGATTATGTATTGGTTGAATATCTTATACCTCCGAAAAGTACTGCAACAACTCAGGGGGAGTGTGTTTTCTTTGACATTGATGTCAAAGGGGGAGAAAAGGTCTGGTCTAAATGCTATAGTTGGAGTTCCAAACAAATTAGCACAGTCGTTCAGTGTTGCCATCAATGCCAAAGGGGGAGATTGTTGGCATGTTTACAGTTGGACTACGCTTTTCATTGATGAAAAGAACAATGATGGAAACCAATAAAGAAAGGAAGAACAACAGCAATGACGACAAACAAGAATAGCAAAGATGAGACCCACAGGAGAAGGTTCAGAGGTTGAAACCTTTGACTACTTAGAAAACCTTCTAAGTCAGAAGAAAGCATAAGATAAGGAGGAGGAGCGATGGTGATTGCTAGATCGAGTATTGTGAATGATCTGGGTCGTCAGATCAGAGTCCATATAGGAGGAGCACGTAGAGTAGGATATTATAGCTCATTCATCGGATCAGAGTGCGAAGGACTAGAAAATGTTAGATCCATTGGAGCTACAAGGATGATAATCCCATGAGTTAGTTAACATTTCAAAGCTATGAAGGAATCCTGGCTGTTCGTTGAGGTAGGACACATGGCGAGAGATCAACATTTCGCTGACTCGTGAGCTGGAGAAGTTAAAGGTGAGAGTTATAGGAACTCGTGAAACAAGAAATCATGATAAAATCTAAACCATTGGTTTCAAAGGACACGTGTCTTGATGGGCGAAATTGACCGTCCGTCAACTAGAAGAGTGGAACCGGTCCGGGGTTGTCTAATAACCCAAGCCGTTTGGGATGAACCACCCTGACGGGTTTAGTGGCTCCGTTAGCCGATCTAAGGTCCTAAGAAAACAAAAAAGAAAACTACTCTAAACTAACTAATCTAACTAAAACTAACTATTAAAACAAACTAATAAACTAATCTAACTAAAAATAACTATTTAAAACAAACTAAAACAAAATTAACTATTCTATATACAATCTACTAACTAATACTATGCTAACTCTAAGAAATTAAATATCTAACTACTAACGGAAATATAACTTGTTCACAAAATGTACAATATCTACAATTTACAGATTTGAATAAAACCTGAAAAACTCATTTGCGTTCTGCCCTAAAACAGAGAAAGATATTTTTTGTTGATTTTATAATTTTATGAACATAAATAAAACAAAAACTAACTAAACTAAACAACTAATATACTAATTCTAACTACAAATCTAACTAAACATATATCTGACTAAACTACTTATATTATACTAAACAAATTAACAAAAATAAATTACAAACTGACCTGGAAAAACGCTCCAGATTTGTCCTGTGTATGATGATTGTCTTAGCTAATCGGAGGGAGGAAACCCACACCGAATTATCCAAGCGCTTCTTGTAAACGATAGCTGCAGTGCTCTTTAATATAATTACAGGACAAACAAGACATAAAAATTCACAACAATCTTATGACTTATAAATCTTCACAGTTAGATAAACCTGTATGCAAAGATCTATACGAAATGCTTCAATTAACGAAGAAGAAAAATCTGTGATTCATTAACTGAAACAAAGTAATTGTTGTATTTTAAGTATTGAAAGAAATCAGATATGGATCACATTAATTAAATCACATCATTCTGCAATAGACTATGATAGCTAAAGTAGTCTATAATCAACTGCAAACGACATGCATAAACTTGAAACAAAAGATTGATATGTTGAAAAGCGAAAGCTGTAGCAAAACATCAAATTTTGTCTTAGTTTGTATTAGAAATCCATAGCCTGGTTCTCCCACAAGTGAGGATGATCCTTATTACACAAAATAATAAGTATTTAAAGACCTTCCACAGGGTAAAACATCCCTGTGGAAGTTATCAAAACTGTTTACATAAAATATGGGAAGATATCCCAAGTTTAACTAAACTAGGAACCTAAAATAAAACTAAAACACACAAATATCCCCTAGACTGTCCAGCATGTCCAATGCAATTCGGATGTACCTGAAAGGTGTTAAAAATGGACAAGTTAGAAGGGTATTTTATTAATAAATTGATAAAAAAAATCTAATTCTATAGACTAGCTACAAAATCTTGTGACTCTGTAGCTGGTCTAAATAAGACAGAGAATCAGCATAAAAATCAATTCAAATCTATTAAAGAATTAAATTTAACTAACATCCAATAGCTATTTGAAAATGAATCATTCAATTTGAAATTGTTATACCATTTTGAACTCAAACAAGACCAAGATCAATCAAATGACTACAGAGATATGTGTACTCTGTTTCGTTTGTTACCACAAAGTCGGGTGAACAGAATCATAATCTTATAGTTATGAAATCGTTTCATATCAATTTGAAATCGATATAATTAAAACAAATCGCAGGCCATTGTTGTGCTGCCTCATAGAAAGGAGACACAATCGGATCCAAACAAGATCATTTCCAAATCGACATAACTGTATTGACATAACAAACGATCCATGCCACGAGTAAATTAACTCGAAACTGGCGCGTAAATGAAATCATAACAGGATCAATTAGTTGGTAACAGAGTTCGTAAAAATTGGCCAATCGTTTGTTATTGCAAATTGGGGCAGACAAAATCATTCACGAGATCATTTCTTGAATGCATTTTGAAATGACTGTTACCCGAATTCCCTCATACGAATTTGACAGCAATAACATAGGTCGATTTGAGTTAACAAACTCGTTTGAAAATTAAAATTAACAGAGATGTAATCAAGTCTATTTTTGATACGAATACAACTCATAAAATCGATCTTACTAACTGAAGATACACAACAATCCAATCAAGCGAATCAAATGGATGGGGTTTAACATAGTCGTCATGGATCAAAATTGTTCTATGATTCAGGCTTGAATATCATTTTCACAGACTTAAATGAGAGTATTGTTTCCATAAAAATAGAGTCATTCTTCCCAACTCGGAAACGATCAGAGTTGTATTCCTAATTTAGAACATTATATGACACAACATATTAAAAGATCATAACAACCAAACTCATGAAATCGTTTGACAATCACAGCATACAAACTAACCATGACGAAATCAAATCAAAACATGATCATATTCTAAATCTAGCATGAAAAACCTCTGGTTCAGATTTAGATACAAAACAAATCCAATTGAAAGCAAATCAAATCCGATAAGAATCTATCAGTGGCTAAACTGGGAATGAGCGAATCGTGTATCCAAATCAAAACTTCATTTATTTTTAGCAGTGAGAAAACAATGTACAGGATGAACAACATTATGACATAGCCATTTCAAAGGATAGACAGAGCTATTCGAAAACCAAACTCACATCATTATATTAATCCTGGTCATTCACAAAACCAAAATGATATCAAAATTCATACCTATATGGCGAGCAGACAGCTTGATCATGACAATTTGGAGTTGACCACAGCTGTGGCCGATTCAACATTCTTGAAAGTCATGGAACCAGTGGTTCTCTGCTTCCTACCAGTTGCTTGGAGTTTGTCTCTTTGGCTAGTCAATACTGCAACTTGACTTTCCAGCGATTTGATTTTCGATTGAAGCAGGAGAATGTCCATATAGTATCGTTCCAACCACAAATCACATTGGTCACAGGACGACTGTCTGGGCTTTGAAAATGCAGGTGAGGGTTTGGTTACATTGCCGAGAGTTTCGTTAGGTAGTTTGATCCCAGGGTAGCTAGGATTATTCTTTAGGCAAGGGGGAAGATTGGAAACGAAATCATAAGGTGGCTCGGAGCACAAACCCTGTGAGTAAGGATACTCACTAGATAGGAAGTGTTCTATGTCAGAGTCTGAATCCTCACTAAGGACTATGGGCTTCTGCTCAACACTAGGTTTAGGCTTATTCCGAGCCATTCTCGAGATAAGCCAAGCATTCTTTTTTCCTTTTCCATCAACAGTAGGGTTTGCCTTGGAATTTTTTCTTACGGGCTTTTTAATAGCCTCAGCTATCGGGTAAGTCAGTATCAGGGTCGACCAAGGGCTTAGGAGAGGGAAATAGGACGTGGAAGGACACGGGTAGCCCGACCTTAGCTTCATTAATCACAGGCTTGTCAACCTGGACTGGGTCTATATCATCAAAACCATTCCGAGCGATAAAAGCTCGTCAGCTATCACCATGGAGACTTAAGTGATGAACAATGATAAGTCTAATTAATCCATGGTGGAACAGGCTACTATCGAACTTCTCCCTTTTAAACCTTTTTGACATTTTGTATAGGATACACTGGAAATAGAAATGCATATTCAACGGGTATCCCATAAAATTCATTAACAAACGCAGGTGGTAGAGAAAAATGAGTCCATATCGACCCTCACAGGTCACGAATTGTTTGACCACCATCAAAGTATCGTTCCATCATGGTTTAAGCGTAGAGATGGACATACCTTTGTCACAAGATGTGACCTTTCGCAAGACGAATAGTAGCGGCCATGGCACCTCCTCGACCTTAGAATTTTTGAACCAACGATGTCCCGAGGATGGTAACCTTGTGGTAGAACTAATAAAATCTTCACTGATTTCCAACTGAATGTCACCCACCTTGGCTCTACAGCTATCAAAATTCAGGGTGACCTGCTGTGCCACAAATAAATTGAAACCCTCAAACCTCTGCACGAAGGTGAGCCAACCGTTATCCTCTAAGTCCTTCCAGGCATTGTCAAATAATAGCAAGGCTTGGCTACCGTTCGGCTCGATTCACACCACCGGTGCCATGGAGCTGAGCACACGGTGAATGAGCCAGGGTTTGGATAATAGCATACACAGGAGCAGGGTGCACGAAGGGTTACCCGAGTGAGCAGAGGTAAAACAGGGATAAGGGATAGACATTAATGTCATCGTGCGAAGCTGGTGGAGCTTATTGCTGCCATGCATAATAGTTATTGCCAAGGTACAACTGCCAGCTTATAGCTATTCTACCCATTATAGTATAGTTCAACAATCATGTCACTTGGCCGACCAATGAAACCAATGGTAAGTGTATAAACCAACGCATGTAATCAATGTTATGCCATATTTTTAAAACCAATCATGCAAATTGAGACCAATACCAAATGTTTAACCATGCGCCAATGTATTGTAATAACTCATATCAAGAGTTTAACCAATGTGCCAATGGGTCTTCATATAATCAACATGCCAATAGTTTTGAAAACATGAACATAGGTATCATTTAAAAGATATATATGAAGGATTTAACCACAACACCTATGTATTTTCATGAAACCAATGGTCAAGTAGATCAAATCAAAGAACATATAAATCCAAATGCTAATGCATCGCAATTCAATGAGACAAAGTCACACAAACAATATAAGAATGTCCAAAGAGTACAGATCAAAAGTTTTGCCAGCTGCATAACGATAAGTGAAATGTAAGTGCAATGGGAATATCAACAAGAAGGATAACGACAGTTCAAATAATGATTTTAATGCGACTACGAAAGACCAAGTTTTCACGCTTACAGTCGTGAAAACAACAACGAAGGTAAATGTGCAAATGTCGCAAAAAATAAAAGTGTCGTTTATTTGAAAAAAAGGATGTTTGCAAAACATTGGTGTAGGCAGCTTATAAGACAATGGAAAAATGTGAATTGGCTGCCAACAATGACGACACACTGGTAGAAGCAGTTATCTCTGCCAAAAGAACAAATTCAGATTGTGATAATGAGAAAATTTCTAACTCGAAAACAACAACCAGAAAATCGTATAAACATCATCATTAACCAAATATTCCAGTAGTGTTTAAAGGATGAAAACTGATAATAGTCTTAAGACCAACGAGTCACGATATTAAATATAAAATCTTCGATATTGTTGACATAGCCACTGCTGCCAGCAAGCGTCCATAGCCTCGACAAGGTTTCCATTTAACCCACTCTGACATCTGTATCCTGCCAAGAAGTTCTAGATCAGAATAAAGGACATGTTATGGTTAAGAGGTTTCTTATTTGCAAATTTTCATATACCCGACATTGCTTCACTGCCAGCAGGCCTGTTCAGCACCCCGACGAATTTGTCTTGGCATCATGCATGCATTTACCCGCTGCTAGTAGACCTGTTCAGCATCCCGATGGGTTTACAAGAACTTCCCACAGCTCTATTAACAATTTATTTTGTTTTGTTTTTCAAAGATATATAATTGAGCGGGGTGACACTGAAAATTATGATATTTTAACATATTTTTTCAGACCTCATCAGAATTTTTTTTAGAACTGTCCTTTATTACGATCCATAGATGTTTCATTTACAGAACCAACTTCCTAAGGCAGGGAGACATCTCCTGAGTTATTCCCTTCAGGAATAGGGACATCGTAAAAAGATAATAGATGATCATGACAGGCTTTACTCAGAGATCGAAATCAGTCAACTTCTTTCAAACAACAAAATTTTTGCCAACACAGATATAAATTTCATAAATATACCATTGATGTTTATACACTTTTCTTAGCAGTTATTTCAACGAAGGAATTTTCTGTTTTATTTGTCTGAAAAGCTCAGTATACAAGTATGTGTATTTCAATAGCAAAAACTAGTAAGCATAAGGGAGAAATCAAAACACACCAGCGAAGAAAAAATTGGAAAGCAAAGAAATCCAAACAACAAAAACAAAAAACAAATATGCACAGAATGTGCATCTGAAAACCTCATGCAACAAATCCCTTGGGAAACTAAAAGAAAGTAGGAAAATCCTGAATGATGGGAAAACAGTCCTACTCATGGTACCTTGGGTCAGGGTTGATTTAGATTTATTTATCTCTTTACTTTCCATTTAAGATTTTCATGACGATACTGCATTTTTGAAAATAAACGTTCAACTAGAAGTAAAGAGAAAAAGGATCAAGGGGACTTCCCTGACAACAATCGTATTATGGTTCTCATGGTGCGCCCACTTGCGTGCATGACTGCATTATTACAAAGAGAAATAGTGAGAAATCAAACTGAAAGAAAACCTATTCCTAAACATACCCTAACTATTAAACGAATCAGGATACTACGTGAAGTCATGCTTCCAATGTAGCCATCGGAGTAACTCTAATCCTGCAATGAAAACAAGATCAAGCATTATTAATAAGAATGGTAATATATCAACAAATGACAGAAACATATCACACTTACCTTCATAATCAACATCTAGAAACAAAGTAAGCAT